>OX465375.1:12234639-12432779 GCA_950004255.1 Mesopsocus fuscifrons
ATAGGAATAAAGAAGGTTCCACGAACTGTCGACCGCCTCCGGACAGAAGGAGAAGATTTCTGGGCCAACTAGAATTCAAAAACTCGGGACTGTTCACATGACATATTAACCACTAGGTAGTCACTAATAGGCACAGTGAAACTGTGAAAATATCACAAGAAAATGTACCAAATGCCAGCCAAATGACGGTTCAGAATTAATTGATAGCCTTGATGCGTACGTATTACGGGCATAATGAGCCACAAGCCCCCAGCAGTGTGTGAATATGTGATGAGCGGGGCCGCACGGCAATGCACCCTAACCCGTTAGGAGATGTCAATACACTAAACCTGTCTCATTGTTTCAATAATAATACACAAGAACACAACGTCAATCAATACTGAAATGGAGGAAGGGGAGAACCCACCGGAAAGGGTGTGGTCGTACTACTGAGGCCCATCAACATGACTCAGAGAAGTTGCGACCGAAACCAATCTGTGGTCAGTATAAGAGGGGCGAAAATGCCATACCCGCACTAGTAGCAACAGCTTCTTAGGATGGACATTGCAAATAAAGTCCGCCCGCTAAATACTGCATTAAACTCCAGTTTTAATGAGGCATTGAATTAATTTACTCGGAAGTCGGGGCACTTTTCAAACTACATATTATCGGAAAGCCAATAAGGAAGATCTGAAATTTGAAGTGCAGCTACAAATAATCCCAAGGTATTCAGATAGAAAGTAAAGGCGCAAATCACGACTAGAACTTTGACGTAACAATGCAAGAGATGCTGAAAAAAGCTGAACCCAAAGAGGTCATGCCTGACATTAGTATAGGCGGGTAACAGGCAGCAGGCCTCTCACCAACCACTTCTCTAATTTACTTTTCCAAACTAGAGGAGAAAGAGGAAAAAATATGAATTCCACAGCAAAAAAAACGCAGAAAAAATCTCATTTGAAAATTTCATTTATTAATGGAGATTTGAAATGAAAATTGCCAATGGGGCGGGGGGAAACTGCAGCCTCGTGGAACCAAATTGCAAAAAGTTGCACAATAGTCAGGTATGTATGTACGGCGGTATTCGCCATCGGAATTCTCTACTGATTCAGGTACATTTTTTACCTCACAAACCTTTTTAACAGAAAATGAATGAGGTAACGACTCTTGTCGACAGATCTATAGATAAAATGTGGTGCGGGTTTCATATATCACACCTCACTGTTCCTGTAGGGGTAAGATATGTCAGTGTTTTTCATAAGTTCTATCTGTGGTTCTATCCTACTTCCTTACGGAACTGCTGTAGTTCAAAAACCAAGCCCGAAAGGAAACGAGCCCGCCATCTACCGTCAACTGAGCCAACAAACACAATTCCCGGTTTAATTCAAACGTCACACTGCATGTTAACCTTCAATTTACTATGTGACGGATTGGTAAAGCATAATTAGAAATCCGATCTGTAAGTTCCTTAAATTTTGATTAAAACAGTTTTTGAGAAAATATTTTTTTTCTCCTTTCTGGGCGGGGGAAGTGGGCGCCATTAATTTTGATCAATTCATTTTTTAGAAGACCCATACCGATTTTGAAAATAATTGGTCGGTGGTTACATAGTTGGCGATGCCACACAGTTACATACCTATTCTATAGCTCAATTCTACATAAGTACCGGCACGGTGTATCGGACCTCTGCTTTGGGGTCTTGTGGCTATAGTTTTCAATGAAGATAAAAAGTAACGTTCAACTGGTTCAACAGATATAGACAATGGCCAAGCAAGGACAACCGACAGACCAATTCAATCTATAAACATACTCGAGAGTCTACGTGTTTCCACCAGAGCGTTACAGAAATATAATAATAATAATAATATATTACATTCCCTACACTCACTATCAACTTGAACCCTGAAAACGTCTGAAGTAGGTACTCTAAAGAATGTGGAATAAAAATTTACTTTTTTTATTAAGGCTCAATTTGGAGAATGTCTGAAGTTGCGCAGGTCACTGGGCTGAACACAGGTATTGCCAGTTGCGCGCCTGAATGCCCTTTTCCTAAAATCAATTTGGATACTTATCAAGATGTCGATAGTCGGCTCGGAAGTGATTCACCTTACCTAGAACAAAAAACAAAACAAATTTAAGTCCACATTCAAGCCTTAATGAGTTTCCATTACTCTCGCTTAGTTGCAGGCCTTAAGAGCCTTGTGACCTTCAACAGCACAAATAATAGAAGAGAACAGAATGTCCCGCAGTACTCGTATATAAGAGTAATGAATCAAAGTAACCAGTCGGGAAGCTCGCGCGTTGTACAATAATATTCAGGCATCTACCTAGTTGGATGTTAAATTCTGTCACACTTAAAACCAAGAAAAAGTCAGTAGAATAATAACTTTTTTTAAAAAAATATTTAATGGATATGTAGAACAGTTGTCAAGGAATACAGGAGAGAAAGAAATTTTCAAAATGCCCATCTTTTGCCTGAATGCAGGCTCGAAGACGACGGGGCCAATCATCAATAGCAGTACGCACCGCATCCATGTTTATCTCTTCGACTACCTTCGAAATGGACCTCTTCAGCAAGTCCAAATTTTTGTGGGGTTTCGCACAGGCTTTCTCCTCAATAATGCGCCAGATAGAATAGTCCAGTGGATTGAGATCTGGGCTGGAGGGGGGCCAATCTTCACTAGCAATAACATCAATGTTATTCTCACGAAACCACTTCTGAGTACTCTTGGCTTTATGGGCTGGAGCAGAATCCTGCTGAAAAACCCAGCTTTGGTTTTTGAATAGGGTTTGATTCAAAGGCTTCACCACCTTATCAAGTACCGTATTTTGATACACCAGAGCACCAGTCTTAACACCTTTTTCCCAAAAATGCACTTCAGTCATACCCCGGTATGATGCCCCCAACCAGACCATCACTGAGGAGGGATGATGACCTCGAATAATCCTAGGAGCGATTTTACTTGCATGGTCAGAGCTTCTGGCATACACCCTATCGTTTTGCCTGTTAAACGTTGCTTCTATCGTAAAAATTTTTTCATCGGAAAACAGGATGTTTCTGTGCCCATTTTTAGCGTACCGCTAGAGTAGAACACGACTTCTTAGCCGCCTAAAATTTTTCAGTCGATTGTTCAAGAGATGACCTTTCTTTCTCTTAAAAGCATGAAGCTTAAGGTCTCGATTAATGATAGTTGTTAATGAGCTTCTCTTTAGGGACATCTGCAAAGCCATGATTTTTTGCTTCCCGACTGATTCGCGACCTATAACTGCTTGAACTATGGCTGGCGTGCTAACCGAACGTGGTCGGCCCGATCTTTTGTGGTCGTCAACACTACAGACATCTCTCCACCGTTTGATGGTGCGGTACACAAATCCTAGCGATATTCCAAGCTTTTAAAGCAACTTGAAAATGGTGCTCGGCGAGTGCCCACATTTGTGAAGGGCTATGACGGCAACACGATCTTCTCTTTGGCCCCATTCCATGGTCATTTCTTTCACAAAGTGCCACTTGTAATATACCAAATTGAAGGTAATTTCATGAGGAACAACACTATGGCAGTTATTTTACAAACAAGTGTAAATTTAAATCCAGAAATTCTATGGAAAGTTGAGTGACAGTATTTAATGTCCAACTAGGTAAAGAAACATGAAAATTGGCTCGCTGCTGTGTTTTCCGTGATACTGAAGAATGTTGCCAAGCTATACCCTTCGGCTGTGTTCCTTCATATTTACAATGTTCTATTTCCAACAGTATGGTGAATGGGGCGTAGCCCCCAAACTGTGTTAAACAATATAAGTGATCGCTTGATTACTATACTAAAATTATTTGTTCCAATCTATCGATGAAACTGCTGTGTTGACATGAAGACATCTGCCCCACACTAGTTAGCATAAGAAAGAGGCACTTGACACTTTTACAGAGACAGTTCACTGTGTCAAGGCAGAGATTTGTTTGCTCTGTTTGCTCTAGACGGGCCAAAGACAAGCATACGAAGCACAATGACACCACATGCTGTTTGTCTGGGGACATCAACGGACCTACCTCCCACACACATATACCTGAACCTGACATACCCGAACTCATGGAGAAACAATGACTGGAATAGCAACCAAAGTGCCTTACTTTACCTTATCTACCTATGACTTTGAGAGAAGGTTTTAGAGGGAACTCGAAGGTCAACGAGCCTCAAAAACAGCACTTTTTTTTTGGTCACTCTCAAAGCAAAAAAATTAAATTTTCTTGTTCATTTTACTTTCAGGGGTTTGAAAACAACGTAGGCAATAAGAAATAACTAAGAAGGGACGGTAGGTAGATAGCCACACGGTGTATCTACCTAATACCCTGCAGGAGTCTCCAATGGGAGGTAACATTATAGGACATTCAAAGGGCAGACTACAATATACCAGGTATAATAATTATTGATAGAAATTTAGAAGTAGCACGCACAAGAAATTGCTGCTAAAGAGTGAACAACGTACCGATAAAGGTATAGTAATCGGAAAGCATATAAATGATTTTATTGCTCTCCTGGACACTTGGGCAAGTAGGAGTAACGAAGTAAAATTTGGTTTCTTCTTCACTGAAGCTGAAAAAAGGTACCAACAAAGGAAATTAGAATATAAATGGAATATCAGCTTATAGTAAACTCAAAAATAAATAAATCGAAACGTGACTAATTTTGTAAAAATGAGTGATTGGAGGTGATGTCGTAAAGTTTGATTCACAGCAAGCAGTCAACTGTTGAATGACTGACTGGATTCCAGCAATTAAAAGTGATTACACGGGGGAGCAGTTCAATCAGGGCACAAATTAGTACTCAATGAAAACAAACCCTGCTCGGTGCTCGGCTCACTGATGTCACTGTTCCCCCTTTCACACGTACATGAAAAAAAAAAAAAAAACTCCAAGCATACATTTAATTACAATTACCTACACGTTTTTTTTTTTTTTTTAAATCAACTTTCGATGCTGAACATGAAATTTATCTTTCAGATTATCTGAAGTCAGGGTTTCTGATTCTGTACCTAAATCCACTAAGGGAAATTTAAAACCCTCATATGACATGCAGACACAGGAAAATCCAAACTTTTCGCAACAAGAACAGGAGTCACTAACAAGAACATGACGAAGACAACGCAGAGGGCTTCTTACAGAAACAACAAACAACAAGGGTGACAAGAGTCAACAATAAGAACTGGACTCTGATCTGCCTGCACCTGAAGCCTTTAATAACTTCTGGGGGCAGATACAGATATTGGGACAAACAGGAGAACGCACAAACCTCAAATTTATATACCCTACAGCCGCAGGGTCCCACGAGCACTACGTCAGCCGACCTTGTACATCTCATATTCCTGTTTAGTGAACACACTGCTCCAATACAATAAGACAGCGTAGGATGCCCGAAAAGACAAACGTGGCATCACTCAATGTATTGAATGTGATATCTGATATCCATGTATTGCATTAGCAAGCCTTGAGCCGTTTACCGGAAGAACCTTGTTCGCAGGAATCCGTTCAATATGGATATTCTGGATGACTGTAGGCATGTGTACCTTATAGGTCAGGTGCGCTATCACTCCATGCACAAGCCCATATGTGGTGATTAATTCACAAACTCCAACGCGATCCTCGTTTCTGATGTCAAAAAAGGTTTCTGGTTTCCTCAGCTTTCTAAAATAATTTGTTTTAATTAGTCCAGGGGTTCCTAAACTATTCTTTATCACGCTTTCTTTTCTTGAATGCCAATATATACACCTATAGGTATATCCATGTCCCCACGTCAGGAATCAGGGAAACTACAATGAACCTACAAGACACAAGACCAACATGGTATCGAACGTTTAGCTCGGTACCTTCATAATATAGCTCGTCGCTCCCCCCTCCCTGGAGGAGGAGGAGGGGGGGGGGGGGGTGTTCCTAGCAGGAATTGGCATCCCCATCTACAGGTATAATAATAATCATGACTTGATATTAAAACGGTAAGACATACTGAAAGCTTTCAAGTATGATGCTAAAGTCTGCAGGTTGAAGTAATGACATAAGAACCAAGGTCTCCATAAAAGCTGCGACTCGACACATCAAACAGCCCCGAGGTTCTCCAGCTAAGTAATGGATCGAAGTCTGTTCGTTCTTGTCGCCGTTGTGCAACATTGTCGATGTTGAAGACTGTCGCTCCCATGCTCGTCTGCAGGAGGTTCTCCACGTTGTATCCATGTCTCTGGTTAAGCTTGTCCCTGTCTGACACCAAACCTGACGCAACAAACGAGCCCACTGCGGCCCTACCAAGACTGGTGTTTCACTTGGCAAAACATTTCGTACAGGAACAGAGGGAGGGAAATCAAATAGTTGCTTCATATAGATAGAAGAGGCAGAGTAGTTCCAGCTAGAGCCCCTTCGTTATTTACCAGTTTCCACTACCACAAACTTTCACTGCCCTCTTCCAAGACGTCCCCTCATTGTCCTCCCTTCTTCAGTTTTTTTTTTTTAATTTGAAAGAAAAGGCCACAGCATTGCGCCATATGGCCAGCTTATTCAGTTCCTCAAAGCAACTGGACTCTCTCCAGATTCGAAACTTCATTTACATTCGTATTTATCGCATGTTAACAGCCACAAAGATATAAAGTTGTAACCAGATTAATAATTTAAAACTGAAGTTCATTTCGTACCGAACTTTAAAATTTTTTAAATCACAAGCGTTTTATTTAGACAGACTTAGAAGAAATACTATACCTATTGCCTACCAATTAAAACAATCAGAAGAAAAGGGTCACATGAAGAGTACGGAAGAGGAAAGTCCTGAGCATTCAACCCGCGAAGAAAAGTCCTGGAGAAACAGGGTCAGCAGTCGTTAGACAATGCCGTGAAACAGTTCTACGACAATGGCAGATTCATCTTCGCACCATGACTCGTCAGATGTCCCTGTGAATAGTGACTCATTCGATTGAGTGAGAGAATGCTGAAGACTTGCAAGGGCAGAAGGACGGCTGAAGCACAATGCACCGTTGCGGGTACCAACGTCTTCGGCACTTGGGAGGTGCTTGAGACCCATAACCTGCGGACTTGCGGTACCGAGCTGTATTGCCAGCTAGTCTATTTGGGTACCGCTCGCTTAACACAACTGCAGCCAAATATGGCGTAAGGTCGTAAAGCACACAGCGCATGACTGTGTGACTACAAAAAAGTGCAAACTAGCGAACACCACGTTTCTTCATACAAACACGAACGTTTGAAACGAGCGTCTGCGACCTGAATCGGAATGAAGAAGAGCACCAACCAAGGTTACAACATTATACTTCAAGTGTGGCACAGTGTCCAATGTTACAACACTACTGCAAGTGTGATAAAGTGACCGAGGGGCACCGGGACGTCGCCCGGCCTGTCAATTCCAGAAGTCAGGACAAATTATTGTTGCCTCTCGCCGAAAAGAGTGCAGGAAAACTAGAACATTGGAATATGATTTCCCATAAATACATTGAAACAGAAATAAGAAGAACATCTTCACTGTCAAAATTTGTAGCAGATTGGTCCGTCAATGGTTTAATGAACCGTTGCGCGACTATTGCATGCATGGCCTCTAATACTCATGCAAATGATACGATTTTGAAGAAACCAGTGAAAAACCAGAAACACGAAAAAACTGAAACTTGAAATTGAGTATAGTAACGTGCCTCAATTTTAATAACGGTGGAAAAATCCAGACAAACAGGAATCGGGCCACTGGTTTCATTTGGACCCACGAGAGATGATGGTCAGAGCGTAGGGAATTAGATAAGATCACGCGGTGGCTATTTATAGCAGTACCTTGGATCAGGACTCAGGAGCTAGCAACTAGACAAGACCAAGGCCTCCAAGGTCAGTTTCCAGCAGTGGTAAACAACACGGCAGTACGCAAGTCCTTCAAACTAGTGAAAAAGACTACGAGAAATGCGGACTCCAACGGCCTAGCTGCAATTACTGGAAACAGCCTGGGCCGCATTCATGCTGTCCACAAGGCAGATTGGGGGACAGTATTCAAAGAAGTTAGATGAGAAAAGATGATTCTATAAGCCAGTTTCGAACATGAAACAGGCTTACATCACAACATCAATCAAAATAGTTCAGGAGGACACGAGGGGTTAACCACTCGTTGGGAATAATTGGAAATCGGAAAATATTGATTACGGCAGGATTCGAACCCAGACCTCTCAGGACACAAGTCGGACCCCGACCACTGACAGGCACCACTATGTTAGTAGTAGTATACTATAGTAGCGGGAAATGCCAATTAGAAAAATTTCGAACAGGAAATCATCGAGATTCGAGACCATGAGACCATCACTCAGCTGTCGTCGCTATCAACCATAATATTACAAGAAAAGGAAGTTTATTTAACGACTAATTGTAAATTCTTCGCAAGAGTCAAGTACTCCTGTAAATAAAGTGGTTTTGTGTGCCAAAAATACTCAGTTAAAATTCCACAGATTCTTTAAACACACCCTGTGAACAGTGTGAACGTGCGGTAACGAGAAGGATCTTCAACATACCAGCGACAATAACAACTTCGCGAGGGGGTAACCACTCCAGAGATTCCTTGAGATTCCATAAAGATTTCCAAAGATTCCCAACGATATTCATAGAAAGATGAACCCCGAAGGATTAACCACTCCAGACAATTTCGAGATTCCCTGAGATTTCATAAAGATTTCCAATGATTCCCAACGAGTGGTTAACCCCTCGTAACTTCGGGAGATTTCTAAAGATACTTGGTTATCATTTGATCACTGCAATGACGACTCTCCAGAAATATTTACTTTCCACAGCATGATGTTATTATAAAGTGTTTGGAGAATTTCAACTGACGTCACGGACGGCACTAGCTAGGTCCAAGTTTCAAGTTCAAGGATGTCAGAACCGGTTATATTCTTTCCCCTGCGGTGGTGTTCGCGTACCGATGTTATGTAAAGGAAATATACTAATAGTGAAATATTGTAACAAACTAATGTTAGTGGCGGGAGATTAAAAACGCGGAAATTGGCCGAGACCCATAGCGCGGAGTTAGGAAACAGCCAACATTATACAGGCAAGACGGGTACTTGACCTTGCCGACCGGTCTGCCTTTCCAGACAACTCACAGAGGTGTTGACTGACACTCTAGAAGTATTATAGAGACAACATAGACATAGACGAAAACGAGTCAGTATGCCATCCTGCTGGCGGTTAAAGAGCTCAAAACGGCTACTGCATCTAGAAATAATATTCAAGTCGCTGAAATTGCTGAGACTGTGACAGCATAAGAATAGGGCATTTTTTGTGTGGTGAAAATCAAAACTACTTTCAATCTACTTCGTTATGTCGCTGTAACAGTTAATGGAGATGCTTTCATTGTGATGGGCATTCCAAAATAATATACCTTTTTATAACTTGTCCGCGCAGAAATGTCTCAACTGACACAGTGGACTCGTTATCAGCACTGCGGGTACGTCGGAAATGGTTGCATCTCCGAGAGGATCCATCCGATGACCAGTGGTCACTCCATAGCAACAATTCTGCGATAAGATGCGATAAGCCGGCATTCAAACCGGCACAAACAAGGACAAAACACATCGAAACATCAAACATACATCATGCTCAATCAGAGTACGGCACTGCCTTCATAATAACGGGTCCGACAATAGAACTTGACTTCCTCGCCCCATGCACGTCGCTGGGTCATTTTTTATGATAACAGAATTAAAACTTTTATCAACCAAAAGGAGTATTTTGGTCATCAGTGGACAGAGATTTTTTTTTTTTACTTTTACATACCTCTGAACGGTATTTCTTCACATCCTGGACCGCCGTCACTTCCTAAGTCTCTATGGTATATTTCTGAAGAATGTTATAGGCACAGATGGAGTCACTTTTTTTCGACTTTTTTTTTGAAACCACGAATACAGGCGAATAAAATGAACCGCCTAAACACCATATACATTAGGTATAGTGCACACGTATGGCGGAAAATCTCCTTTTTTTCCAAATAATTTCCGCAATGAACAGTGCTTAAACTTCAACACGGGCCAATACATCCTAATGTAGTCACCTCCAAGTTCTCTACACATGGATATTTAATCATTTTTAACGCCACGGACCACGGGCTTGCTAAAACGTAGTATCAATAGGCAGAATAATACGTTACATGGAAACATGGTGCCCTTCAAGGCAGCTAGTCATCGATCAGGCTGGTAAGGCATCGTGCAATCAGGTATTTACTATCCACTTAGCAAACCCACACTCTATTGTAACCAGGTATTTATAAAACTGAAGTAACAAAAATATTGCATATCTCCCTTACATTATTATCCGTATCACTTTTCATTAGGCATTATTATGTCCACAGTGGACTACTAGCCACCTCAGACTACTCGCCCACTACTTAAGTTCTCTAACGTACATACGAGTACCTACTTACATACGGATAAACCCCAGCCTCATTACCATACCTGAACAGGACTGCCGGTATTTTAAAACAGCATTTTTTCCTTCTTTAGCTTTAGGTATGGGTAGGAATTATTCCACTATTGCACTTGAGAGTTATAGTCCAATTACATCATATGTTTTTCATACAAAAAATCTTGTATATCAACTATAATATGTACAGTTGTATATTTTTGAACAAATACCACGACATAGCAGTGTATAATAGGAAATAAGGGGAAAATTCCTTTACCTTTGTAAAAACTATTTTTTTTTATTCTTTTTTTACTTCCTCATGGAACCCCCAGGATCACGGGAAACCCAAAATCTCAAAATCGAAAATTTGCACGACAGCAAACCTCAGCCCAAAGTTGGCGAGAAAGAAACAATAAGAATTACCTCGCAAGAGCAAAAGCATGGACTTCTTGTCAGAGTCAGGAAAATATCCTTTTCGCTATATGCAATAAAATAAATCATAAAAGAACACGTCAAGAACAAGACAGAGTGCAAGAAAAAGAAATAAGTAATTTTTCTTTTTTTTTACATCTACTTACCCTAGCAGAGGGTAAAACTTTTCCGACACCCTAAATAATAAGCAGCGTTTACACTGTAAATATAGATCACTATCTTCGTAATGGCAATGACGGCTATCAGACCTTGCACCGCATAACGAGTGCTCGCTAATTTCTGACGCATTGGCCGGGAGGTTAGAATCCAACAGAACATTTTAGTATAACAGTCAAGTGAATTGGTAAATACGTACAACGACACCGTAAGGAAGAGCCCAGTTCCCCTTATCCCGTTACTAATATAACGTCACTCGCAAGTCGCGAGCGTATGTACATACAATCAGAGTCTAAAGAGTGATTAGTGTGAATGAGGCGCTGTGACTCTGCGGAGACGAAACTGACCTATTTATCTAGGAACCACTAGTTAGTTTCAGATGTAAACGAGGAGTTAACCACTCGTTGGGAATCTTGTTGGGAATCATTGGAAATCTTTATGGAATTTCAAGGAATCTCTTGAGTGGTTACCCCCTCGGATGTAGAAGATGCAGAAAATAATCCTCTTTAATTTTTTAGACATTCATTTACCCACAGGCCCGAGGGGTTAACCACTCGTTGGGAATCATTGGAAATCTTTATGAAATCTCGGGGAATCTTGGATTTTTTTGGAGTGGTTACCCCTTCGGGGTTCATGTTTCTATGAATATCGTTGGGAATCTTTGGAAATATTTATGGAATCTCAATAAATCTCTGGAGTGGTTACCCCCTCTCACAGGCCACAAGTGAGAAGGTCTGAGCTGAAGTAATCTTTGAACTGGGTTCATAGTTTGCGTTCCAGGTATGGGAATGCATAGCCGAACCTTTCCAAACGTTTATATTTGTAATCACTTTAAAGGATTTTGGACACCTTTCTCTGCAATGGCACTGTCTCCACTCGGCTAGCATACACAGTAGAGTTACCTCTGTTAGTAAAGTGAAAATATAGGCTGAGGTTACAGAGTCAGGCTAGAGCTGGGACGTGATAGCCTTAAGCCGCACAACACTTTCTTCGATTTCAATCGGATACGCCTGTCGTTCGGGCTAATCATTCAAACATTACTAACTTCCCCTGCCCTGAAACCACCACAGACTAAGTCTCACATGAACACTGAAATAACCAATTTGGAGACAGCGAACTTATTTAGAGTGATTATCCGACTTCCGGCTATAAGTATACGTAAATCTCCTTTCATGAAGATCAACATAGCACCGAGCAGCACAGCACTATCGAAATAGCCTCAAACTTTGGTGCGCTCTTAAATATCTCTGTTTTTATAACACAAAACCATAGATTTATTCAATTAATTTATTGAATTAACTTTCCAACCCATGCATGTTTTGGTTGCTAAGGGTGCGTCCCACCATACCCAGTTAAGAGAAAACTAGAGATTTTCCCCCATGTTTGCCATTTTAAATTTCCGAGAAAATCGGCGTTTTTCTCTTAACTGAGTATGGTGGGACGCACCCTTAGAGAAATATTCATCCCCGGGAGAAATTAAAATTGCAACAGCAGTAAGAAAATGGCGCAGTTGTAGTTGCTCTTTACGAAGCTACATAATAAGCTCATTTATTTTGACGTAATTTTCATGAAGGTCATTGATATAAAAAACCAGTCACCACACACGTGGTTTCATCTCGAACGCGCAAGCGATATTACCTAAGTAAGTAAAGGAAACTGCTTGTTTACACCAAGATCAAGTTAGCAACCTATTATGGAATTTTACAATGCATAGCTTTGGATTTTTACGGGCTGGGTAGGTTACGATACTTATTAAAAAGGAGCTGAGCAGGTCAGCAAAGGATAGGCTACTACAGTTTAGAGCAGGACTGATATAAAACAACTAATATACCGAAGGCGGAGAGGGAGAGAACGGAAGGAAGAGAGGGGAGCAACAACAGACCTATTCAGAAGGCCCCCCCCCCCCCCCCCCAAAGAAGGCTTTCCCACGACATCTACGTTACTTTAGACCAGGCTTAATGAAATGACAAAAACCTATTTAAGGAACGTAACTTAGACACGAATGGAAAGTTATGGTTAACAAGACATTCTGAATATTTTCTACTTTTGTGTATCATCTGACGCGAGACGGAAGAAATAAATTACCTGAAAGCATGCAGACAGTATCCATCAAAATGAGCACATGTGAGACACGCAAACCACGGCGACTAAACACAGAAGCAAAAGCACACAACTTGACACGGGACGAGGAGCTCGGCGCTGAGAGATTGGCGCGATGTGGCTACACGGCCGCGGCGGCAGCCTCGTCGACTGACGGCCAGAACCTAACGCCACAGCCACGGTCTTCCGCGTCCCCACTACTCAAGGAGGAACCAACCAGCCTTCAAGAGGGTAACTGCCCTGAGACTGGATACGGGGATGCATACGAATTGGATACGCTTAACCAAAAGGGATTTAAATATTTAGCCACGAAGGGGTTTGCTGCCATCTACTGAAAGACAAAAGGTATAGGGCTGAGACAGGAAGATGTGAGAGTTAAAGAAAACACAAGGCACTGCTTGTGAGGCTGCAACTCTGAGGAGTGATTATGTGACGTGAGAACTCTTAGTTTAGTCTAGACTCTAGACTATACCATAAAAATAAAAAAAAATCCGGTAGTGGGCTAGAAATAAATAAAACCAAATCAGGATGGCATTTATTCAAGAAATGATTGACTTCAGATACGTTACCACTTTATCTGACCATGCTTTCCCTTCGGTTAGAATATCCGTACATAGCGGGTTTACAGAGCTAAATGATAGCAGATAGAGATAACCCCACTCCTGAGTCTTGACGTAATTAATTTAACGGGAGATAGAGATAGGAAAGCTTGTTAATTAGTTGGGGGTTCCGGGGAGTTGGGTTCGAGGCGGGCGACAAGGAAGGATTTCAAAGCGACAAATTGAAGAAAACAAGTCATCAGCCGGCACCGATGGGATACAACAACAGGCGCGTGTGGCACTGTGCCCAAATTCTCCCAACCATTTCCCGTCCGTTCCCAAACAGTTGAATGACACGCCAGCTATCGTCAGCAAAGTTGCTTCAACAACGTTCTCTGGAAGCACCACTCAAGGTTTCGAGGCAATGCTAAGGCTAGTAATGCTTTAGAATATTATTAAGAATACGAGAAACATACTGCAGCTGTAGACAGAGACAAAACTAAATTTCCGAACCTGAAGGAAGGAGCTTGAGGGCAAAACCAATATGAGCCAAGTGTTGTTCAACTTTGTTGTAAGTATCATAGGTTGTAGCCCACAGTTCGCTGAATATGATTGAGTGCGTTGGGGGGCCATAGTCCCCCAAAAATCTCACAAGATCACGTTTTCATTTTTTCTCTCAAAATTAGCTATAAAACGATTTTGTTATTTTCTCAGGGGTCAGTAAAAAATATCCCGTTAAGGCATGGCTGAGTAAACTCGGGTGTGAGAGAATTCCTAAGGATGCTACTACAGAAATTCCTGGAAGTATATGCTGAAAACGATCATCAAACAATCGAACATGAACATGTGATGGCATTACTTCTAAAACTATCGCCGGTGTCGCCATCCGAGTTAAATAATCAAGTAGGATGCATTACACTCGATAGCAGACCAACCTACAATTATTTACCAACCTTCAGACCCACGGAACTGGCAATGAGTCGAGGCCAATGTCATGGGTGTGTGAACCAGTAGACCAGGCTGGACACCGCATATACCCCCAAACCACACTACACGAAGTCTGCAAATCCTATCAGTGGGCAAGAAGTGAACTGACCACAAATCCGTAACACACTTATCGCTGCAAGATCATATGAGAACAGGCAACTACCAATAAGCCAGTATAGGCACCTCGGTACTTCATCTAAGGAAGAACTCACGCACCACTACATGACAATAAAGACACCAAAGTTTCCCGGGAAGAGCCGTGGTATACACCAGGGAGCACAATTCTACAGACTACATAAAAGAGCACGAAGTGGCACAGATGGAGAATCTCCAGCCCTATTTTTGAGAGTCTGATCAGTTACAAATACAACAAGGAAAGAAACTGGAACATTTTCGAGCGCGCGAAAGACAGGAAAAGGTATTCTGAGGACAGACATATTTAGGGTCACATTAGCAAAACGTAATATCCACAATTACCCACTGCCCGGACCCAGGACTGGCGCTCCCAGCGGCCTCAAGGAATCTCCGGATGAGGAACTAAGTCCACGCAGGCATTAGACCTTCCAATGTCACAGTCCCCACACACTACAAGCCCAGCCATAATTAAAGACTTATGTCTGCATTCAAGGAGGAGGGTATTTCGATGGTATTGGTTTGCTACGGTCATATTGTATAGTTCACTTTGGACCACATAACAGACCTATGATAGATTTTATCTCAGTAGCAAGATATCATCCTACCTCGTCTCAACAATAAGCATATTTTTCAATTTTCGAATCCGCAATTGGCAGTAACAAAGTGAATCACATTTCTCACCATATTCACTGATTTCTGACCATAAATTGAAACGCTCACTAAAAGGCAAAATAACCGTGAGCCAGCAGCTCAAAAAATGTGCAATAGCTCGCCTATGGGCACCCTCTGTATCCCTGGTGATGCCAGTGGGAGCCTAGCCGACCTGGGTCACGTAACAAAACAACCCAACTCGTAATAAGGTGGCATTGAATCGACCATTGTTAGGTCATAGCAACCAACTATTCACCACTGACCCTCAGAATCATGGCTGTTTCTTGATCTTGAAGGCACTGACCTATCGAGAGCCAATTAAGTGATAATTTGATCTGGAGTCGTGTACCTACCTATACCTATCCAATTACGTGCCTCTAGATTTTCTTCTTATCACTGACTGTATTAGAGCGGTCAACTCAACAGTCAGACAAATGGACCCAGCGAATTCTCCTGGCAAAGTTCTTGTCTTCTTGATCCTACGATTCAGTTTGAACAGTTCAAGGGAGTGGTTTAATGTACCAACTCAGATGTGAGCAGCTAAGCTAAACTAGGTTCGAGCAGGAAGATAGGGAGTCATCGCACGGAGGCAAAACCACAGGGCGGAGTCCCATTGGTCCCCTACAACATGGAAGAAGTTGGTCAGGAAGTGGTGCAGCAGAGCCAAAACTGTGAACCAGGTACACTGCCTACCTAGGAAAAGAGACAACCTAAAGGTCCGCAGGGGGCAGACTAGGGAAGGACAAGAAGAAGGTACAACTCGATTGTTTAAGACCTTTAAGGTAGCAGACATGCAAAGATATGCCTAGCTGGCTAAACTGCGGGATGATACCACGCAGTATGGTAGGAACGACACGCTACGACCTCCAGTCCACAGTAGGTCTAGGTTACTGGCAACCAGCGTCCGCTTCGCCGCAAGGTACAATATTAACAGTCACTGTCAAGTGCCAATATCTCGTTGGCTACGTAAATTGCATCCTCAAAATTAGATATTTTACAGTGCATCCACATCAACAACGTGTCACAAGACCAGTCTGGTTCAACAGATGATTCTCATACCTTGACCACTACCAGTCGCTCTTGAAACGCAGGCAAATAGATAGCTGTGTTATGGACACCCCCTGTGTAATATTCTCCAGGCGTGGATGCCTGATCCTGATCACATTTTGGCTACCTACTGCCCACCGCACAGCTATCACCATAATTTAGAAAACAGGAACTGACCTGATATGCGATAACTGAAAGCTTTTTTTCCGCGTCTGAAGGTGTGATCGGTTTATTGTTATTTTCAAGCACCCTTCAGCAGTATCAGGCCTGATATCTTCCTAATCAGTTATTGCTCTCTTTACGGAGTGGGTGGTTTGTTGCTACATTCTGGCAAAATAACCTCAGCTGCGACCTTATATTCCCTAAGACTTAAACCAAAACAAAGCAAGCAGTAGGTAAGTAGGTACTTATTACATTACGTAGCCTACTGCTACGTACAGTCTAGACAGCTACATTTGTTGGAACTGTGGCCATTTACACTAGTTAGAGCTGGTAATAAGTGGGTATTGATAAACCCTCTATTCAAAGCAGTTTCTTTTTCTCTACATCCAAAGTAAAATATATAGCTAATGTTCAAATTTCTAGGCGTTTAGAATTATTTCAGAAAGTAGGATCAAGGTCTGGTAAATCTCAAGAAGATTACTTACTTCAGTTCTGATGTCAATAAGGTAAATACGAAGGTAAATACCTACTTAGATAATATCTATAATGTAGATAGGTACCAACCTACACATCCATCAGTTCCAAATGGAACAGCCACAAGAGCAGAAAAAACCATTGTACCTTCACTTGGGTTTTCAACCGCTACGTAACAAACAGGAGGGTGAAATGTACGAAGCTAATATTCAGTGAAAAGTGTGTTATTGATTGAAACACATCAACCAAAAATCAACAGCCATTTCAATGGTGTACGCGATGGAGACCCAAAGTAAATATACAGAATAAAATGCTTACCTTCTCTTAGAATCCAGGGCGGCTTGGGTACCACTGCGCAAAAAGTATCCTGGGTGCATTTACATGGCCAAAAACTAAATCAAATCACACAAAACCGGCCAAAAATTAAAGAATTCCACACCAGTCACTCAGCCGCTCTGCAACAACATTACGAAACTAAGTCGTGCCAACATTACTGCGCCACATATTGTCATTAACAATTTTTAACATTTCATAAATTAAATTCAAAAAATAATGATTTTCCGTTATATTTAATATAATTATTTATATTGGTAAATGAAACAGTTAAATAAAAAATTATAAAATCGTTTTAAACTAAATGTAAAAAGATTACAAAAGAAGCAGACGATTACCTTTTCGCGCCATCTTCCGGTTTGTTTACATTTGTCAGAAAGTCGGTGGAACGGTGGGTGGTCGTTGGTGATAGTGTGCTTTATTTCATTTCTGACTTTCTGCTATGTATAGGCGAAATACTCGAAGTTTAAACACAAACCGGGGTGCCCCACTCCTGTCTGGGAGCAATCGTGGGTCGGACATAGCTGCCCCTAACAACACTAGCTTGATTGTGAATCGTAGCAAAATTTCGGAGGAGCCAGAAGATGAGTTACCAAAATCAGTTACTGCTTTACTCTACGAGGATGATGAAGACGACACTGATACCCTTCACTTGGCTCGGCCAAGCACTTCCCTACTGAATTCTATGTCTCAAAAAAAGCAGTCTACTCCACAAAAGAAAAATGACCGAATTCTACGAGAATCCAACTCTGTTGTTTCGAGCGGGCGAAGTGCTTCCTCCTCTGATGTGTTCATGCCTGAGAGGCCCCTTTCTCGACTATTCGGTGATAAGCAGCAGAAAAGCGTTCCTAAGCAAAAATGCTTCTTTTTAATGACTCTTTCTGAATGTGGGGCCGAGGAGATTTCCGGTGATGCATCTTTTCGTTTGTGTAAGTTGCTAAAATACCTATCACGCCAACACCCACTATGCTCATCCCTGCATGCTGCCTCTCATAAAATTTATAAAAACTTATTCACTGCACTGAAAATGGTGCAATAATTTTGGCGTGATTTTTTAGCTGAGGACCAGGAGGTGTTTGCCCGAAAGTTGCTGGGAAAGCTGAAACCTGAAGAAACCTTGGAAAAGTTCATAAAAGCCCTGAGAGAGTATTTAAACAACGACGAAAAGCTCAAAAAGCTCGTGATGTTCACTCAGACGTCCAGCGATTGCGACGTGGCCAGAGGACCGGTGCAAGAACCCATGCTAAGGCTGCTGCTCTGTGTGGACTGCCTTCAAGCTGACCTGTTACAGCTTCTGTTGGAAAAGATGACCGCTATAATTGGCAGAGGGTATGTAATCCTTTGGTACCTAAATTCTGGACCACTAGATAAAGGCATTGTTCTAAAATATGCCTCCTAGGGAGTATAACCCCGGACATTGATCTGTCCTCATACTTTCCATTCGTCTGCTTTCAATAAGTATATCTTTCTTTTATTCTTTACATTATTTGACAAGTGCACATTATACAAGTCACACCATAGATTTTTACAGTTGCCTACCTTGCAGGTACTTACTCTTGATACCTTTTAATTTTCAGGAAAGGAGTTGAAGATGGTCATTTCATTACTGGAATGCTGAGGGCGGTACGATGCCTTCCCCGTGTACAAAACACCAAGTTTTGCAGCAAGCTGTTCGATCTGATAAAAAGCGCCCCTACAGCTGTATGTTTTCATTTTTTTTTATCTCTATACACAGAGAGAAAATATGGCTAACTTTTCATGGATAAGCACGTTTGCGGTGGTTCTAAGGTGCCCACCGTCTGGCATCTCTCAAGTCGTCAACGGTTCATTGCCGTACCGCAGAAAGCACTGCAGCCTGAGGTTTTATTGTAGTCATTGGTGCAATACTGTGGTAAATAAAGAACGAAAAATACTATAGGTATTTCCTTTTTACTTATTTAAAATACTGGTTTTTATATTATTTCAGGTGAAGAAAGAGATAATTATCTTGTTGCCGGAACTGATAGTTGATGAAGAACTGGAGGAGGCCTCTAATCATTTGGTGTAAGTCAGGAGTTTAATAGTTAGATAAGTAGTATATAAATATATTGCGCATTGAAAAATCTGTCATTGCGACCGAGGGTGAAAATTGTGGCTTACGGTGACATGAAGAATTCGGTTCCCGTTATAATGTTTATCTTAAAACCGACGTGTTTTTTTCTCACAGGAATATGTTTCATGGTGGCTCTGAACTGACCGCAGTCATCATCAACAGCCTGGGCACTCTTCCTCTCAGTAGTAGCCTGCGTGCGAACGTTCGTGACGAAGTGCTAGCTCAGCTGGACAAGTATTCTCCTGCCTTCCTGCCGAACCTGGTTCAGTTCGCAATCAGCCACTGTGACGCTAAAGATATGCCACAGGTAGTTTTTCTTACGAGACATACAGTTTGTTTTTTATGATTTTTTAAAATCGTGGTTCTGTGTTTTACTCAACAGTATGCACCGTACGCGAGTTCCTCTGCACTGGTGTAAGCAAATAAAAATTAATGTATTGATAGGAATTCCACACAATTAATGCAAAGATATTCACTATTTTGTGTCATTAGGTGGTGATGTCCCTGCGAGAAAATCTTCCGTTTACTCTTGCGCTGTCAGAAACCGGTAGTTCAGTAAGTGAGCAACGTAAAGCACAGAACGATTCACACACCCTGAAGACTTTCGAAAATTTGAAGAATTCCCTTATGGTTTTCAAACCGCTCACAGATGCTTGGATCAAAATCATCGCCGGCCTTACTTCTCCAAAAAGCCTCAAGTAAGAGAATTAACGTTCAGGTAAGTAAGTAACTGTAACTGCAATTTCAGTCGTATCTGACGATCGGAAGGCTGTGAAAATATGACAACGGCTCATTTGTCTTCAACTGATACGAAATCCGTCTTTTAAAATAGAATTTCTGTGAAAGTCTGGCTGAAGTACGTGCTTTTCCCAGGATAGGGATAAGGAGTGCAGTAAAGTTCACATGCGAACAGTTGTATTGCTCGACTCCTCGAGAAGAATTTGAACTTTAAAAGAACTTACTGGGTTAGCTTGTGAAATTCTGCTTAATCACTTTAGATATTATGTCGTCAAGATTTTTCATGAAGCTAATGCCGACGTGTTCAATAGTGTTCTCAACTGAAGACTCTCCGGCCTTTAAGTAGCGTGGTAGGATCTGTGCCTTGCCCTACTGATTATTTTTAAATTTAATTTTTGTTTTTGCAGGCCCGTAGACTTGATGGTGCTGATCCTCATCCATGGAAACATTTTTGGCCGGAAATCCTCGACCCTGACGTTGCTCAAAAACAGGATTCGTTGCGGTGTTCTCTTGGATTCTCACATCCCTGAGGCGTTCAAGGTAATCAGTTTACTGGCCCTGATAGACCCTGGACCCTCTTTGTAAAACATTACGCTGGATCGGTGATAATAGCGCATGTACAGTAATAGTAATCACACTCTGTTTTGCTTTATGAACTGACGCGACTATAGCTGAGTTATACATACGAGTATGTACCTACTAGGATAATATAACTTGGATATTTAGATACTTACCCTGTTTTGTTTTGTGAGCTAAGACAACTGCGACCAAGTACGTATGTAACGCTGAAGAAGAGGAACGATGTCCCACTCATTGTTGTATGATTTGTGATTTTCAGGTACTAGGGGTGGTTGCGACTGAAAATCACACAGAAGTTTTAGCTCTGTGCTCGGCCTTGCTGTCCTCCTTCGAACCATCTGTGGCGGCCATTGGTGAAGCCATGTATCTGCAAGTCTTCACTAGCTGCGGCTCCTTTCTGCAGCAAGATGTGGTATGTAATTATTACGTATTAGCTAGCGTGTGCACAGTTCCACCTTTGGCATGTACAGAGGATAACGCCCCGATTCCATCTGTTACTTTAGCCTACTAGGGCTTACTTTAGGTTTCATAATTTTCTTTAACATCTCAGTGGTTGGAGACTCAAAATAATTTTTGGACACTTATTCTTATTTCTTATACTTCAGATAAGAGATTTGGTGATGCATCTGACGACAGGATCTTCATTTGCCGTGAAACGTGCTCTTACTCTGCTTGAGCAGATGCGGGAGGCAGACCATTCCGCTGTGGAGGCTCATGCCTCATCCTTCATGTCTGCTTTGCGCGTCCTCCCTACCCTCGACCTGCCGCTGGCCCGCCAGTTGGCCGACTTTGTCGCTAGTTTGGTCATCACCCCATCTCAACAGGTTAGTACCCTAGGTCTTTTCTGGGTTATATTTAGGTAATTTTTTTTTTTTTTTTTATTTGGAATTAAATGGCGCTAGCTACTGGGCTATATCGCCTTTACAGCCCAGTAGCTAGCGCCATTTAATTCCAAATAAAAAATAAATAAAAAAATACCTAAATATAATGTATATACTAATCCTCTGATCGTTACTTTATACTTTATACAATTATCTTGAATTTTATCATTTTCTTGTTTGCAGGACTCGGGACTTGTTGAGGAGCTGCATATTTTCATCCGCAAGCAAATGGCCGCGTGGCAGCAAGATGTGCAGCGCAGGGGCGTAGTGGCTGCCGTCATGGCCGTTAAACATGCTGCACTCTATCCCTCAGATGAGGATCGGTTTGAATCTAATTTCTTGTTGAGTAAGTTCTTTAGAACCCATTTACTGCTTTATTTCTCTACAATAGTGTGGCTTTTCGTTACGGTGAGATTACTGGACTCTTGACGCAGAGGTAGGCTCAAAGTCGATACTTACATTTCTGCCTTCAGGCCACTAGTCAGTTTAAACAGTATAGGTCCAAGCTTTTCCTTTAATCATAATAGGGACCATCAAGGTGATGTAGATAAATCGTTATTCTTTATTTAGAGATGGCTGGAGGAACGTCCAGCGCTTGCGCGAGGAAGCGAGGCTTCTTCTTTGACGAAGTGGCGAGTATGCTTCGCAGTGTGGCTGCCAGGCCCGCCTTCCTGGCCGACTGGGTGGACCGCGTTTATAGCCAGGCCCTGGAGAATGTCTTTGCCAGCAGCCTGGAACTTGAGTACGTTGATCATTGTTGGCTAAGTTATGAATCATTTGCGAAGTGTAAACAGTAAGAGGGAATTACATTGTTAAACATACAGATAGAGAGGATGTCACTATAGTACTTTGAAAAATAATTTCAACGTCATGAACTAGTTTAAAATACTGTAAAAAGTGAGTGATTTTCTTTGGCAGAAAAAGACAGGAAAGTTAGAATTTTTCGAGTTCAATTTCATATTAGTTTTTACTTTTCAGGTGTGAATACTTCCCAATGTCACTTCAATATTCAATTGAGAATGCAGGAAATTTAGTGTTCCCAGTCGTGGCGTTCATCATAAATCCACAGCCTGAGTCATACATGTAAGTGACTATTGTTCAGGACTATAAAGTAGACAAAGTAAAAAGGTGACCATGTGGAAAAAGAAGTAATGTATACCACCTGATAAGAAACTAAAAACTCTAAAAAATTATGATAACTTGAACGTTTATCAGTCTTCCTTGCCTGACCTGTTCGTGGTTTCTAGTAATGCGACGAACGTATGCGCTGCTTTGCGGCTTCTGTGGTGTGCTGAGAAAGACCTGGGTCGAATTAGCCCCATGATGTGCGCCGCTGTGATTCTCCCGGATGCCTCCGTGTACGACAAGTTCCTCAGCTACCAGCCTAGCGAGCAGAAGATGATAATGGACTGCCTCTTTCTCTGCGCCAACTTCTTCATCGAATGTGTCAACGCGTTGTCCAAAGAAAAGGCATCAGAAAAGGTTTATTGCTTACCAGTTATTTGGGGGGGGGGGGGGGCAGATGGAGTAGACGTTAAGACGGCCTTATGGCTAAGATCAAAGTGTAGTGTTAAGACGTTAAGAGTTGAAAAAAATTTGTTTATATTTTCGGTTGGCATAGCTCCTAGGAAACCCTCACTTCCTCTTTACCTGAATCCATGGGGTATTTGAAAACACGATACGGGATTACTGTATGATGACATGGTCTGAATTTGCAGTTAATCATCCGTCTGAAGCAGCTGATGGAGGTTCGGAAGGTGATTGTACAGTATGTGGGGCAAGTGCCTGACTACACGCCACCTGAATGTCAGTTTTACGTCCCCGTAACCAAGAATGTCGTCAAAAAGTCGTCCGGCGAAGGGTGAGTCTCTCGAGGCACCCAGGAGACTGGCTGCCTGCAGAAATGAGTGAATTGTGTATGTACCTCAGCTCCTCGACCACCAAACGGCATGGTTCTTTTTCAGACGGAAGCCTGGCAAAGGTAGGGGAAAAAAGCGGAAATCAGATGGAATGGAAGTTGGGAACGCTAACCAGAGTCACTTGGACGCCACTGCTTTGCCTTGCACCTCCACAGCCGCCCCTGCCGATGCTGTGGCCCAGCTACCCACTGCCGTTGCCACAACTGAGGATGCCACCGATCTCATTGCCTTTCATGGGGCCTTCCGTGAACTCGACTGTCACGCCTACCAGCTGCTACGTATGGAACTCAAGCTGAACCCCTCCAAGGTGTTCAAGAAGAAAAAGATGAGCGATTTGATTGTGGCTGATGTGTCCTGGAGTTACCGCCCTGAAGATAAAGTAAGTGTCATTATTGTAACCTAACCTTCTTGTACAAATCGGGAAGTCTCCATTTCAAGGAAAATTTCGAAAATAAATTACAACCCAGGTATTACGTTTTTTCCAAAGTAACTTCCCTATTTTTCTCAACACTCTGCAATCAGTTTTATATTGAATATATCATTTTCTTGTCCAAATCATCTAGGTAGTTCAATGAACAAGCCAATTATATTTTCTGGATAAAAGTGCAGTATACGGTCGTATACCGTAATTGCAATTTATTTTTAGTTCCTAGGGTATCAAGCAAATGCTGATCCAGGGCATGATTTGGGGGGATTTTTAAGGTGTTTAGATTTAAATTAAGAAAAAAAGTAACATTGAGATTTTTGTATATTTTTTCAGCCGGAACTGGGACCTTTGGACACACTGTTCTTACTTCAAGACTATCTCGTGAAGGCTGATGAGATACTCAGGGAAAGACGTTGGTTTTTGAGTAAAAAGCCGACTGGGCTGGCAAATGAAACCATCACTTCCACAATGTTCGTCCGAAGCTCGTTAAAACTTCTCCCGAAACTCTGCCTGAAACTTGATGTCGTCAGCAGGTATTGTAAGGTGAGCTGTGGACTTTTTTTGGTCAAGCCTAGGAAGATGAGTCGTAAATACCCAAGTGAGGCAATGTCTCTGCTGTCCGGAGTGTCGTCACTCCTTTTGTTCTTTCATGTCATGGAAAGCAGTGGAAGCATGGGGTAAAAAGGAGAGACACAGTCACCTGTCACATCTGCAAGTTTAGTAGGAGCTGTGGGGATTTTCCTCAGACCCTACCTTACCGCTTATCCTATTCCACTCTCAAGCCGTGCTCAACATAGGTGGGGGGCTGACCCCCGCTAAACGGCAATAGTTTCTGAGTAATAATCAGTTCTGGGTTGAAATTTCAGGATCTCCTTGAAGCAAACGATGGTATCTGGGACGCTCCTGGCTGCTTCCCCAAGGACTCTGCAGAAATCAAGATGTGTTTCTGCGCTCTTCTAAAAATCATCGCAGACGTTGTATGTTGGCAAGGTTTCCAAACCCCACCCGAGAAAGCCAAGCTCAATGGTAAGGGATTGTTTCTTCTCATGTATAGGAGCGACCAATAGGTTAGATTAAAGTGACAACTCAAAACATTTGGTGGGAAAGTTTCTGTGACCTCTCATCTTTATTTGGACTCATTTATTGCAGTATTATTGTCAATCCTTGCAAGGAAAAGTTCAACGAGCGGCACTCAGGCAGCAAGTTCCCTAGCCTTGGAGGCGGCGCGATTCCTTGCGGGGCTGAGCGACGGAGTGCCGCTGCTGTCGGGGGGCGTGTCTCTCACACGTGCGGTGCAGGCCTGCATTCGTCACTCAGGCTCCACGGACTTCTCCTTAGTTGGTAAGTCAAGCCGGCGTGCCGCGTGATAAGTGCAGCAGCTGCTTTTAGTCACTTTTTTACGCCGCACCGACCCATTCCATATGTCGTCGACCAACCCCTAAGGTCTGTTCACCCTACCTGGAGTTCAGACTCTTAAAAAGTATTGCCATGTTGCAGGAGATCTATGTGGAGAGTTACTGAAGCGGCCGTGGTTCACAGTCACGGGAGCGACGGATCGTGGTGTGGCGTACAACCAACAGTTGGACTCTCTGGTGCGGATGCATCTGGCTTGTGCTGAAGACAGGTTGGGTGCAGTGCAGAGCGTTTCTGACATCGCCGCTGAAGAAGTCCCTGCGCTTGTAGGGAAAGAAGCGCCTTTGCCGACCTATACAGCTCTCAACAGGTGCGTTAGTGCGTTAGGTGTCACAAGTGTATTATCCAAATCTTCTTTGACCGTATTTAAATGGTGACACATATTTGTGACTTTTATATTTTTGACAGAGGGAACTTCCCCCTTATGTACCGAGCGGTATGCGAAGCCCTGGTGACCGCGGCTGCGGATGAGCTCAATCGGAAGAAGGAAGACCATGAGGCGTGCATTGCGGTCTGGGGCATCGTCACGCGTTCCCTCATGCAGATGGTGGAGGTAGCCAAAGCGCACTCGTCGAGGACCAACCTCGCCGCGTTGCTCAAGGTAAGGTTTATAGAGCGGTCCAGTGGGTCCAGATTACAAGTTTTCCATTTTTCTGTAGACTCTTGCCTATAGTCTCCCAGAACTGATGGGCTTAATTCTGATTAAATCACGTACTAGATAGGTCATGAGTGGTGCTGTCGTGCATTCTTTTACGCTGCAATAAAAGTGAAAACAGTGAGGACTTAGAACCTTATCACTAAAACCAGTAATCGTAGAGTGAAACCAATATTTTGATTACTTCTAATGAAATGCCATATCCTTTTTTCCAGCGATCTCAAGCGATAATTCAGCTGTTTTTGAGTAAAGGGCTTCCAGTTATGGAAACTGCACTCCGTGTCAAGTCTGACGAAGTGCTGAAAGTGCTTAAATGTCTTCAGGCTGTTACTAGGTTCCTGCACTCCGTTTGCTGCCACTCCAAGGTAACAGATCATCTGCTAGAGCTTTTTATCCTTCGTTATCGTCACTCGAACGGACCAACCAAACTGTTGTCGGGAGCAAAGCTTTCCCATTTTCCTATTTTCCCAAATATTGAGTTCAATTTCAGATGACAAATGATGCTGTTGTTGCGTCCCATGTTCCCAACACCCGTGCGCTGTGTGAGCGGCTTACGCTGGAAGTGAAGGGAATGCTGCTGCTCAACAAGATCCCCCTCGACCTTATGCCTATAGCCGTACTCAAGAACCGTGACATTCAGGGCAATGACATCATGTCACAGGTAAGACCGGTCGTGGCTGAGGATAAAACTGATGTTAATGTTAATGATGTTCTTTCCTTTATTCTTGATTTGCTGAATTTTTTTCTGATTAGTTTTGTGACGTTACCCGTTATTAATTGATGTCCTTGTTGTAAAAAAGCCGCAGACGCTATAATGAAATACGTTATATGTACTTTTTTATTGCGATTTTTTTTTGTGAGGGGTTATTTCATGGGTAGAGTTCTAACCACTAGTTGTGTTTCAGTCAACGGTGACAACTTCTGATGACGAGTCCGAGCTGCCCGCTGAGGACGATTCTGACCCAACGGATGTGGACGCCGATCTTCAAATTGTGGACGATCCCACCAGCGACTGAACCCGTCGTTCTGTTCTGTTTAAGAGTAAGTGAAGCAACCTCTTCTTTTTCCTTTTTTTATGTCGGAACTTTTAATGAAGTTTTGTTGAAATTGTGTTGCGAACATGCTCTTTCAGAATTTCTATTGATGTATTTTTTGTAGCCGGAATTGACCTCAGGTCAAAAAGTTAAAATATAAGACTTCTATTCTAAACTTACTCTAGATTGTTGAGAGTTCATATGGAAGAGGTGTTGAAATAACCAGTGCTTTTTACAAAGAATTTTATGTACAAGTTAAACAAGGTCCAGCCAGTAGGTAAGGTAACTGACCGGTCAAGTAGGTGGGTAAGTGATCTACGGAGTCCTGAATTCTGATCAAGGTTCAGTGTAACCATTGTTCTTGCGGAGGAAGTCATGATGTGAACACAGTACTGCACACTAAGTGCAAGGACATGTTGCACTAGAATAGTAAAAAACTCTGTCCAAAATATATATCTCCACTTCTCGTTTCTGAGTATTTTTCTCTTTCAACGCAAAATTAACGGAATTCTTAAAGAAATACTCCTTGCCAGTTCAATATGAACCATTTAACAGCTCGGATTTCTAGCCATATCTAACAGTTAAATAATAAATAGGTCTGTCATAGGAATGAGCCTATCCGTTAAGCTTGAGTGCACTGTCGCGGCATTGATGGAACACATGGTAGTACATATAGCGGTCCATTGGCAGGGAGCACTGGTAGCCACCCAGGTAGTGGATTCGTGCATAGTCGTCGCAGTCCAAAACCCGGTCCTTATTGCAGTCCTGCAACAGAAACACTGGTTCAACAGATCGCTGTGGGATTTATTTGAAGGTGCCACCCCCCTATCGGCAAGTACAGGATAATAACATTATTTAGGAAGATGGAACCTACGAGATGTTTACTCTCCATCTACACTATGCGGAAAATACAAAGCTCCCAAAGGTAAGCGCCCGTGGCGCCGAGGGCTAAGTGGATGGGCACCTATAAAACATACGAACCTGTGCATATCGTGCCATGTATTGGCGGACAGCCGTTGCAGAGCAGTAGGGATCGTTGGCACAGGTCTCGTAAGCACCGGCTCGCTCTGGCTTATCCAGCGCCACCACCGGCCGCCCTGCGTCGATCCAGTAGGCCCGCGAAATCAGAAATGGTCCGCACAAACCTCGCATGCAGCCTATTGTCATGTTGCAGTTGGTAGTCGCTTCACAGATGCACCCTAGGCATGTGTGTGACATGTCGGGAAGTGTGTCCACTTGGAGTTTGTTTCCTGAAAAACAAGGAAAGTCGGCTATTTTATTTGCCTTTGTAACTTAATCAACGTTGGAACTTGCAGTCTTCCCATGTTCCTTATCTCGGACAAGGTGCATAATTTAATTCAACTGAAACCACAAACAAGTTGGCCGAAGTCATGCAACTGGAATACCCTATACTGTCAGTTACAGGTAGCTCAGTTACACACCTGTGTTTTTTGCCACAAATATTCGCCTCTGTCTGGGTACTGGTATACTGGCCGATCCTATTCCGAAGCAGTCTGCAACCATTTGCATTTCCGCCTAGCTCACCACACAGCCGCGGTACCCTTTTATTATGTTTTTCCTCTTAGGAATTAAATTAAGTGTATTATTATCTTGAGCGAGTTTATGACCTGTTTCGGGAAATTTGAGGTATAACTAAGGAGTATGACGTAAGTGCGTGAGATACGATTCGAGTGCAGTCAGTCGCGCTATTCGATGCCACGCTGGAGCGCCGCTTTTAATTTGACCACATCCAGGATAACTCGATCACGTTATGCGAATTACCGTCCTGTTTTCCTCATAAATATCTATATACGAGTGTACCTGTACAATGGTCATTTTATTTTGTTTAAATCACTGATAGGTCAAAGAGATACCTGATCTTGATTCCTGGATTCATTGGCCTAAACAAGCTTCGCTTCGCCAAAGTTCTATATAATAATTGTTTCTTTAGAACTAAATAGGAAGCTGTCCTAAATTTAATTGCGCACGGTTTTCATCCCGGTTTATTCTAAGTTATAGGAAACATGTTAGGTATGTTGGGTCCTGCTCTGCCCCCCCCCCCCCCCCCCCCTGCACCGCTACGGAGATGGGTTTGCACGTGATGCGAAAGAGGACGAATTTCTAAAAGAAATGAGAAGCTACTCATCATCAAGTTCGACCAGGCATTCCAAGCTAATGAAAAGTTGAGTTTTATTCATAGTCGTGGGTTCTTGGAATAGCATTGAAGGTGCGGGCGTTACACCATAATCCTCGGACACGTGGGTGCACCCACGATCTACTGCAGTTGTCCTGTCCTATGTAAGACATGCGTACCTAAGTAGGGATAGTTATGTTTACGAAATTGTGTTTTTTTTTTTACACAAAGGCGAAGATGTCCATATTAGAAGCCGAATCGCTGGTTCCGCCTTCTATACCTATACAAAATTAGCAGGTCTCGGAATTTCAGTACTATATGCCTCTGTACAGAAGGAATCGAAATCGGTTATTTTCCACATCACTGTACTTATCTAATTGAACTTCATTATTGTTAACAGTTCAGTTATAATTCAATCACTTTCATGTGGTTCTTTTTCGTACGCTGGCGCTATTATAATCTTTCCTGCATGTGCTGTTAAGTGCTTCGTATTAGCAATAGTTGGGACACTGGAACACCTACTAATACAGTAAATTGTTTAAGTACTAACCTGGACTGACGATAATGCAGTTGACAATCCCGAAGAGCAACATTACAGCTGCTGGAGTAAACCATCTCAATAAGAACGGCCTCATTTTGCACTTCAAATGTGGGAGAGAGGTTGAAAACGTAAGGGGTGAGTTCGTTTAAGATTGATGGTGGACCGACCCTGGCGCTTGTAAGGAGAAGACTGACCGCGTGGGCTCGGCGCCGCACTTATAGGGAGTCCTACCTGGCGGCTGAGGTTCGACCCAGTCCAGCCCACGCCTTACGGAGCGACGAGCGACCTTCTCGCTCCTAGGTGACAATCACTGGAGTCACCGGGTATGACTCATTGCTGAGAACGCTCTTCCTCCTGCCTAGACCTATTTTCCCAGGTCCGACTTGCGGAGCTTATAATAAGCTCTTGGTGCAGGATGTGAACCATTTCCTAAATTGACTTCATTACATACTTAAGCCACTTATCACTGCGGTTACACTTTTTATACCCTCCAGTTTATTTCTTCGCTATACTCTTGGTCCCTTTTTGCTCTATCTAATTGCAACATGTATAGGTGTATTGGTACTTTCACTTGTGGTAACAATATACGTCTATAGGTATCCCAAACTTGGGAACCTTCCCAGTCTAATCAGCTTTTCGGGGTCTGGGACGTTATTCTCGGCCCACCCATAGGTTTTCTCGCTGAGGGTGGGTTTAACATTTCTTTGTTACATTTAACTATAGAGTTTCGTATGCAATGTTTAGATCATGCAGTCTTGGACCTCTGCCTGGTAAGACTGCGACTTACCAAACCTAAGCCACCTTTAGCACTTTGAGCCCTCTTCCAATGTTACATAGGTATATGGGTTAGTTACCAAAGCACATTCAAAGAATCCAAAACAGAGTGACTCACCAAATTTTACAAGACACCAGTCGCAAGGGACCTTCGCTATAAGATTCGCTGATCGTTATACAATCTCTATAGGATTATACGATTCGAAAGGAAGAGTTTCTGACTTATACTTTGTATTATTTATAAAGGTATGTAGGTATAAGTATCTTCTTGCGCAATGTGTGGGGCGCTAAAACTCAAGGGTTATTGTGGAGACAGACGCCAAAACATTAAACAATATAATCTCCCCAAAATTATTCTTTCACTTTCACACCTTTACTTCACTAGTACTGCAAGGTGTAGCTAAACTAATCTTTCCGTCGTTTGGTCCTCTCCAGCTTGAGTTCAGAAGTCAAAACAATCTTACACAAGAGGCAAGAGGTCAGCTTGGAACGGAAGAGTGAATGACACTAGAGCTGAGGGCGGACCGGATTCCATGCCTGGCTGCTCTGGGTCTCATACTGGACACTCCGGGATCTCCAGGCCTCTGTAGCCCAGACCTCCCGCGACACAATAACGTCCAGGCCGGACTTCCCATATGTTTCCTCCTCACCCGGAGATGACCGTATACCATTGTGTCTTGTGTGTTATTAGGGTGAGCTCATTGGCCCTAGGTAGATCGAAACCTTTAGGTTTACCTACGTAAATGGGACTAAAAAGTCAGGTAGGTATACTTAATATTGTAATACTAGGTTCTATTAGATAGGCGCATCCTCTATCGAGTCGATGGACGTCTGGTATTTCAACAATCGTACGTAACTACTAATTACCAGAGCAATTGCTGTCACGAGAGTTCGACGGCGTGCGCAGGCGATTGTTAAAAGTTTGTTCAACTAGTAGGTACTAGCGTTGAGACGCAACCGGAACTTGAACCGGAATTTAACTAAAATTCCCACCATTCCAAAATATACTCGTAATCGACCGTCAGGTACAGGTAATGTTTTGGAAACGGTACCTTATTTAGGTAGATATTCAGGTATATTCCCGAGTCAAACAACTTGGAACCCTCAACGCTTTCTACGGTGGTATGAGTTTACCAACAGTAATAATTCTAGATTGTCTGAATGTGAAGTTAAGACTCAATGTCTCCGTAATTTAAAATTTACCATCCGTGAGGTAAGTATGTCACTAACAAGTAGGAAACGACGGTGATTCAGTACGCGCGCAGTTACTTATGATCTAAGTAGATATTTGATGTATTCGCAAGTTATTCTGCGATCGCCTCACCTATGCTTCTTTTCCGTTCTATAGGAAAAGTAACAGCTGGGCGATTCAATCTATTTGTCTACTCTTTCCGATTAAGGATGGGTTTTCAGGATGCTACTACCCTATTTTGTTTTGTGGACCAAGACAACTAAAAGCGAAATGGGAGGCTTGCGGTATCCTGAAACGGGAAATGTTTTTATCTGGAAGCTGAATACCTAGGTCAAACTGGATGAAACTTTAGATGCCCCATGGTCTTCCCTATACTGGCCTGTCAAAAACCACCACTAACTTGTAGTTGTTTATTGCAATTTAATTCAAACAAATTGTGATAATGGGATTCATTCTCTGAAAGGCACATGTAAATAAATAGCTTTTTACAAACTAAATACAACTAACTATTACCTACTAGTATTATAATCTAACACCGGCTCTGTTACAAAAATTTACACTTCTATCGTGGAAAGTGCGGGTTGAAACTGATTAGAACAGTGTGAATTTTTCCGAGGTCAACAACATAAAACTCTCAGCATGTGAGCCAAAACTAAGAATCAGAAAACTGTGCTGAGTTGAGAGTGACAAAAAATCTTACTAAAAAATAATCAAATGATGAAATCGTAATAAAAAAAAAAAATCATGCTACGATGTAAGTTGCAGCCCAGACAAATTGCTTCAAATATAAAATATGGAAAATATAAATGAAACTGCCTTTCCCGGACAGTGGAAAACAAGCCTGACCAAATATCTAATGTGGTACAAACAAGTAAAAAACAAAGCGGTTTGAAGGAAAAACACAGAGTAACACTTCCAACTGATAACAGGAAAAATCCGTGCGCTAATACTGTTCTCACACACAAAAATATCTCGTTTTTTCGCCTCTATAGCTTTTATCCAAGCTACGGGACAGGGGATTTTTGTCTTTAAAATTTGGTAACACTAGCGTCATATCAATTTTAGATTACCTCAGACTCTAATGAGAATCTAGGTTACATTACCTCATCACGGTGAATTTTTCATTTTTTCGGTCTAATAGCGACACTTAAGCACATTAAGGCTGGATTTCAACACTTATAATGTACACTATAGCCTATAACATTGTCAGATTTATGTTATCATATGATTAGCTTTTGATAAGTGATATTGCAAGGCAACAATCGCAATGCACTTTTCATAAGCTAAACATGCGATGACGAACAGATTTAACGATCGAATTTATGTCGTCGTATCTTTAGCTTATGACAACTGCACTTGTTTCCTGGCAATATCACTTGTCATAAGTCTAAACATATGACAACATAAATCCTATAACGCTATTGTGCTCACTATAGTGTACACCACTTCTTATAGTATACGATAGTGTCTCATAGCGAACAGATTTATCGTATGCTTAGCTTATGACAAGTGCCTCGCATTGAGTACTTGTCATAAGCTACACATATATGATAAGATAAATCTATTGGCTAGGAGACACCAGCCAAAGTTTTTATCAAACGATTTTAGGGCGCACCAATGTCGGTGAGCACCGAGCATCACATTAATTCAACGTAGTCGCGTCATTTCAATAAAAAATTTTCTTCCTAATTTTGGGCCGGGGTCAAGAAACCCCTAATGATGATTGGGGGTCGACAGCCAGTAGGAGAGCGGCCGATGAGGGGGGCAGGGCGGACCTTCACCGCCGCATCGCACCATTCAGGGGTTGCATAAGGTAGGGGTACGTGGAGTACATGCCTTGCTGCCGCTGCAGTGTGGGATCCTGGTATCCGGGCTGCATGTTCATCATCTGGACGGGCACCTAAATGTTGACAGATATTCAAAATCGGGTGGCAGCACTAATAACGCTTTTTTATTCTCGTCACGGACAACGGCGCAAGCTACCAAATCACAGTAGGTTTTTCATTTTACGAAATTGCAAAACACTGCTAACCAAACAAATTGTAACTACGGAAATACATCTGAATTAGCATCGAGTGGGAGAAGGATTATTACCTGTCCCTGGTTAAGCTGGTTCATGAACCCCGCGCTGTTGGGGATGTAGGACGGGACGGCGCCTTGCTGAGCCACTCGGTACCCATTCAGTCCCGGGTACTGCACCAAATTGGCGTTCATCTGGTGAACGGCTGGCGTGCCGCGAGACGAACGCCCGCTACCACCCATCCCCATATCCTGCAAACAAACCAACTAATCACTCATATGAATAACCTCTTGCATTCGTCTTTGTTTTAAATCTGTTCTTCGATTTAACAATGACTGTTCTTTATTTTTTCATTACATCTTTTAATGGAAACAAACAGTTTTCTCAAAAAATGGCCGGGAAAACATAAACAAACACAAACAGTTATGAATTTCAACCAACCGACTGGAATTGATAGACGTTCTCATCAATTTCTTTTCATTTTCATTGGCATTATAAATACGTGATGCCTTGTGGCGACAATGCCCAAAGTCAATACCTGATAAAAGGACTGTGGAGGAGGCGGTGGTGTGGATGAAGAGCACATTTCGGTGAGCTGTTGCAGTTTGGCCAGGCTGCAGGCCGTTGGCTGAGGGCGGCGCTGAATCACACCCACGTAGCTGTTGTAAGCGACATTGGACTGGACGTGCTGCATATGCTGCATAGGCATGGGCGCGTGGTGATGAGAGTAGCCAGCCTGCTGCAACATCTGGTTGTGCAGCTGAAGGGTCTGCTCGCTTGGCATGGATTGGGCGGGGCTTGCGGAAGCACGGCCCTGAGGCACCTGCCCACAAGACAGGGGTCGTACTTCAGCAGGAGACAACTGCCCGCGAGCCACCTGTGTACCAAGTTCAATTGTTTTTGAAACGGAAAAGAGGAGGGCGCAGACGATTGTTCGGAGAAAAAGTTGTTGATAAAAAGAAATTAAGTACCATTCTGTTTACACTTGCCTTAAGAGAGTAGGTATGTGTATTACATTTTCTATAAAAAAATTTCTCGATTATAAAGAACTAATCCATCAGTTTCCGTAGAGAATAGGCAACAAAAAACGTCAACAAAACAGCATTTTGTGCATAGGTAGGCATATATAGGGCATTACGGGGGAAAAAAAATGAATACCTGTTGTAGCGGGGAAGGGGCACGGCGCTGCTGGGGAGAAGGCCCGCGCTGCTGTGGGGACAGCTGTGGCTTATGAGCGTGAGCCGCGCGACTCCGGTGTTTGCTTTTCGCGCCGTGGTGCAGGTGTTGCATGTACTGCTGCATGTGCTGGGGTGACCCAGCCATCATCTGCGGGCACTCGAAGGTAGCGCGTTCCGTCATATCAGCCGAGCCGATGGATGTAGGGCTCTCTAACCCCAACTGGCTGACATCTAGGTCACAGGGCCCATATCCATGTAGGGAATGCACCGAATTGGTCGTTGAGTCGGGAGTGTAAACCCCCATGCTAGGAATATCGGGGCCAGGGGTGGGCGGCGTCCGCTTCGCATCACCCCACTCGACTACGTCCGTTTTCTCGCGGTCAGGTGTGGGATCGCGTGGAGTCGTCACTTCCTCTTTGTGGACACGGGGCTGATTCTGATACACACGCTCCGGCTGGTTCTCCATCGGCAAGTAACGAGAGCCTATAGTGTGCATCTCATCACGCATGCAAGGAGGACGTCCCATAGCTTGAGTATTCTGCCCTGCTTGGCCTTGAACCGGGTCTTCCATCATCGCGGCTGCTGGTGTCCTTACTCTTCTCTCTTCCATATGGTGGTTGCCGGAACCATTTGAAGAGGGTTGGGGCACTTCCCGGTAAGGTATATCGTGCCTGAAGGGAGACTGTGCGGAAATATCGGCTCGGTTCATTGGCACGGTGTTTCGCATATCTCGCTCAGGATGCATCGGAGCTGGGCACTGGTGATTCTGTGTTTCCATTTCATGTACTCGGAGCTGCATCTGAGGCTGTATCGGTGCCAATAACGGACTCTGACATTTCACGCTCTGCTCTTTCTCTTTCCGCTCGATCTCTTCACGAATTCTTTCGAAGTGCTTCATCCGCTCTGTTTTATCTTTAACTGACGCGATTAAATCATCATAAACTGGATATGGCCCAGGGGCTTGGTTAGAAACAGCATTAGTTCGAAATTCTTCTTGATTGGAGAGACTACGGTTCTGTGTTACTAGCTGGGGCTCAGGAGGACATTGGACAGTAGGAGCGGAGCTCACAGCAGGCTCCGGGCCCTGCTTCTGACTCGTATTCGACTCACCAGCGGGTGTCACATTAGCACTTGGCTCACTGTATTTGGGATTTTCCTCAGACTGAGTAGGAACACTCTTGACCATCTGCTGAGCTTCTGGCAAACACCTGTATTGCTGACTATCAGCAGGTCCCACTTCCCGTTCTTGGTTACTCTGACTGACAACTTTTGTGTTGTTTTCGTCAGATTTCACAGCCAACGCTCCTTTCACGTCACTACGTTCATCCAAAAGAGAAGACTCAGTTAAAAACGGAGAAGGAGGAGGCAATAATGGCGTTTGAGGTGTCAGCTCCATAGCCACTTCATCAACTCCCTTTTCGTCTCCTTTGTTACTGTCTCCTATAACGTCCTTTAGGTTATCACAGCGTTCATCATTTGGGGCAGCTGAAGGTTTCAGATCTCGGGGAGATGCCATCAACGATGGAGGAGGATCCTCTTTCCTAGGTTCGTCGACAGGGGTGGCAGCAGCTGCCACATCCGGGACGGGTTCGGTGGAAGGGAAGGGGCTTTTAAGCTGAATAATGTCTGAACAGGTGAAACTGTCACTACTCGCGCTTGGTTTTGGGCTAACATGAGAGCTGTCACTTTGGCTCATATCACGCTCCGTTTCCACCTTGGGGCTTCGTTCATCTTTAGAAGCATCGGAGCCCTTTGACTGACTGGGGCTTCGACTACAGCTGATCTCCGCAGAAGGCGCCCGACTATGACTTTGATTTCGTCCGTGCCTAACATCACCTGCAGGGCTGGATGGGCGGCTACAACTTCGACTACGACGTCGCTTTGTATGCGTAGGATTTGCCTCCGTAACTGAAGGATTAGGACTTTCGGACCGACTAAGGCTGCTCTGCAACGTTGGCATTGGAGTCATACTTGGGCTCCGTACACGCTTGACTGCTTCACGCCTTCTGGAACTCTTTGGGCTTCGACTTCTACCGCGGCGGGTTTTAGTGGAAGCAGTAACAAGTCGCGGACTGGCGGTGGACGGTGAAGGGCTCGCCGCAGGGGAGATTACGTTTAGAGCCGGGTGAGCTGGCGAAAGGGCTGGTGCAACAGCTACGGGCCCCAGGCTGTTCCGGCGACGTACTTCAGGAGCTACCTCAGGCTCTAGCTCAGGCATCTTATCCTCTCGCACCAGAGGTTTTCGCCCTCGTTTCTTTCCGCTCTTGGGTTTGCGGCCCGGTCTGCCAGGAGTTCGGTTTGGTGTCATCACTGGTTCCATTTTTTCCTCACCTACCTGTTTTCGTACTCGATTGTTTGACTTGATAACGGCTGGAACACTGTCTAGGCTCTCACTAGCAGTTATGTCATCGGAGGTACTCGTCGATTTTCTGCTTCTCCCGCTGGATTTGACGACAGGCACCACGATTTCCTCTTTCTCCTCGACAACCATTGTGGTCGGTTCGGCTGTTATTCTGCGAGGGCGGCCGGGGGCTCTACCACTAGGAGGGTTCGATGGTAATGATCTCCGTCCACGCCCAACAACTTTCAATGTAGTCGATACATCCTCCTCCTGTTGAGACGTCGACGTGGTTTCGAAGTCCAACGAGAGGCTCGTACCACGACCATTCTTTTTTCGGCCACGACTTGATGGTTTAGTCTCAACTATAGTGCGCCGCCGCTTTGTCGGGGATTCAGCAGTTGTAGTTGACTGAAGAGATTCGCTTGTGTCAAGAGAAGCAAAGGAGTCCTCCGCAACATCAACTTTCTCCGGGACAGTATCTGCCTTCGTGGCTCGGGATCGCCGCCCGCCACGCGCTTTTTCTACGCTCTTGAGGATAAGTTCCTGCTTCTCGATAACACGTATTTGCACCTGTAACATTATGTGCAAATTATCGTATCGTAAATCAACTATTAAGTACTTTGAAAGTTGAAAATTTTTCACTTAGTGATAAAATTTCAGGACACAATCAACCCAATATTCATTTTCTCGAGCGTTAGTACATGGGTACTTCCTACCATAAGTGACTCCATCTTACGCTACCAGAAGGGCTGAACAAACAATGAACTATTGAGCCCAAAGTGGGTTGCCCATTCGAACATGGTGTCGCATGGCTCCTATCATTTCGGTTTACGCGGCACTATAAGATAAAATAAGATAAGATAAGATTTATATTTATTCCAATTTAACATAATGATGTGTGATGGTGTGTCGAGGACCCCGCAGGGTCGTGTTCGACTTGCAGCAAGGAAAAAACTAAAAAGAAAAAGGAAAAAAGAAAGAACTAATCTACCTACCTATGATCTATTATCTAACTAACCTACCTACCTATCTGTTTGTTATCCATATCCTTCCTGTGTATTCAAACACTTAAAAAGAAAACTTCGTAACCCACCTCTGCTTGCTGCTGAAGCATTTCTTTACGTCGAGCATCCTCATCTTTGGCAGGGACGTAGCCCGGCACAGGTTCCGTGGGTCGCTTTCGTTTTCGCTGAGGGGCCACAGGCGCAGCGGTTGCGACGGGTGAGCAGGGTGCCGCAGGGGGCGGGGTCTCCGAGGACAGCTCGGTCTCAAGCTCGGGTTCGCGATAAGGGTTCGGTATAGTCGTCACCAGGGGCTTCCATCGTAGGCACTCCGGATCGATGCTGATGCGGGAACGGCTTCGCGCCGCACGCTCCACTTGCGCCTCAACCTCCGCCCAGTCGACGCAGAGAAGGAGGCGCGAAGACTCGGGAGCTGGAGCTGGTGCCAGCCACGGGTTGTATCCCACACTCTCCTAAACACAAGAGAAGGTAATCTTTATACCAAGAGCAAGATAATGTCTTGCATTCCTTAACTGCCAATATACGAACTAATAGAACTACGAGTTAAGGAATGCTAAGATAAGACCATTTTACATTTCTCAGTGGAGCAAAACGTAGAAGCATTAAGCCTAAGCAGTGAGATTTTGAGCCTTCGAGCAACGTACCTGGACTTTGATAAGCCGCACCATGCCGAGCATCTGGAGAGTGTAAGCCACATCATGCCCGTACATGCCGGTCTCCTTGCTGACGTCATCAATGGTGAGCGTAAGGGAGGTGCCTAGCTGCTGGCGGCGCTCCCACAGATACTCCAGCACAACGGACTTCCAATAAGCGTAGTACGATACACGGCCCAAGTCGGACAGCGGCTTCTCAGGAGTCCCCGGCTGACCCTCTTCCTTGGATAGCAGGTAGCCTGGATAACCAAGACAAAGCTGATGAACTAAGGGAAATTAGCGATTTAGGCTTTCTCTGTTTGACCATGACGGAGACTAGTGAAATGAGTCTCGTTGGTAAGATGGCTTGACCGTTATTTGTACCAGAGCACTTATACTCATGGCATCACCGCTATATAAAGTAAGTAACGTAGTATACTCACTAAAGTGGATTAGGAACCGTCCGAAGCCCTGTCGCTGGTACTGCGGCATAGTCATTATACAGGAAACATTGTACTTTTGTGCACAGTGCTTCTCTTTGGAGAAATATCCCACCAAGTGGCAGCCCTGTAATAAATAATGTTTGACAGTAGTACGTTTTACCCTATATGTATATAACTTTACTAAAAAGTAGGCCACGGACCAGCTTATGGTGCATTTCCAGCACCCGTATGACAACAATAATGAGCAGCCGACTATTTGTAACATTTTATCTTTGGTTGGAAAGACACAAAATGTCACCAAGAGGTAGTCTCACATGGCCCAACTTTCAACTATTTTCTTTAATTTCCACTATTATGACGTTGATAACACTGCAAGACTTGATTTCTCTAGGAAAATCTGACATTTCACAATCTTACAATCCACTAGGAAATAGGGCAGTCTGCGAGTAGGCACCACTCTAGGAACACGGTACTGCCAATTTCCCCTCCTGAAAAACAGAAAATAAATACCATACCTTCTCATCATTAGACGTCAGTACGTAGAAAAGAAAAGGCTCCACGTCGTAGTAGAGCGTTTTGTGGTCCAGGAAAAGTTTGGCAAGTAAGCAGAGGTTCTGACAGTAGATCTTGTTGACGTTACCATCAACTTCAAAGACGGACAAACCGCCACTGCGGTAGACCTCAGTGCCCGGGGGATGCCTCCACGTGCACTTGTCTTGATGCCTCTCCAGGACCGCCTTGCTCTTCGTGTACTTGAGACAGAACTCACACAGGAACAACTTGGGCAACCTACAAAGTACAAACAAAACTGGTGGAACCGAGTTTTTCTTTTTTACTTTTTGTAAGAAACTACAGTTTTTAGCTCTCGTCGAAATAATAAGAGCCTCTCATATCATAATAACAAAACTTGAATGATAACTTTAGAAGCGGTCCATAAAAGGAAACCCTTCTGTGAACGAAATGCACGAGAACCTTGACCAGCTGGGGTGCTTCTTGCTATAAGTAATGCTATGTGTGCCTGGCATAGACTCACCAAATATAAACAATCGCAAGGGCCTTACGGCATGGCCCGTCACCAACTGGGAGTTTACAGACTCAACTTACCGGGCATACTCTTGCGGGAAAGGAGAGGAGTACCACGTCTCGATGACGTACTTGCCGAACTCGATGGCCGCCGGGCAGCGGTCAGCGAGGACGGGAGGAGTCGCAGCGGGAAGGGCCACGATAGCCTCCGCCTGCGGAATCACAGCAGCCGTCGTCTGCAGGCAAAAAACATTCATCAGTTTTTACAGAGCTAAGCTAATCGATAACATAATGCCATTTTTTGGTTGACAGAAGGAGCCGCTTTCTAGGTACCTAGGTATAGCATGAGGAAATCTTTTGGATAATTCTTCGCTGGTTTAAATTAAATTCCGTCCGACAATTATTGTTTTTTAAAAATGGGTTTAAATCGTCTTCATTTATGACGTAAAAAAGGCATATAAGTATTATATTTCAGAACATTTAAATATCCAATAGTTTACTCATAAAGTGTGCAGAAAAAACGTAAACAAACGGGACTGTGTAGACGCATAAGAACTATTATACTCTTTTATGACGTTTAATGCCCATTTTCTAATGAAAGAGGGTGATGATTCGCATGCCATCGAAAAGCGTCCGATTTCAGAAATTCAAATGTCACAATTTTCACCGCATTCCATCTGACTGTTTTCAGCGTTTACACAAAGCAACTGTTTTTATTCAACGGAAATGCTAAATTTAGTCTAATGATTATTATTTCTTAATTTTAAATAATTAAAATATATAAAAAGAGTGAAAAACTGGTAGAAAAGTAGAAAAATACCCACGTCCATATTCCTCTTTGGTTACAATTTTATAAATAAAGCGACCGTTGAATAGGATGAATTGTAGCAAAACATCCAATAAACCGTAGCAAAAACAGGCTTGAGAGTTAAATCATGCGTTTGCGAACGTCCGAACCGAATGCGCACTTTCGGTTTCAGGGTTCGGATTCGATTTAAATTCGTTGATATTTGAATCAACGATATTTACTTGTTATTATGTTCTGAAATATAATATGAATGTCTTTTTAACGTTAATAACTATTTTACTACAACGTTGTAATTTTAGGATCTAGTTTGTCGAAGTTTTTATTGACAAAAAACATAAACTAACAATATTTTAAACAAGTTTCAGACTTTGTCAAGACTAGGCTGAATTTCACCACTTTTCGATAGTGTCTTTTAACCTTTTAACGAGAGGATTTAACGAACGGATTTAAGTTATTGTATGTTTAGCTTACGACAAATGCGTTGCGCTTGCAATTGTTTCTCTGCGATCGCACTTGTCGTAAGCTAAACATACGATAACGTAAATCTGTTCGTTAAAACCTCTCGTTATAGATACTATCGGAAAGTGGTGAAATTCAGCCTAAATTTTATTTCAGAACAAAATAAAGGGTTCGACAATGGTCGCACTTGACTTTCTCGCAATTTTTATCGAAAATTTGATTTTTTTTTTTTACGTGAATAATTGTCAGAATTTTAACTTTTTCTAAAAAGTATTTTGCCTCACACTGGACGATACTTTTAGGCACCTGCATACGCATACCGAATTTCAAACATATCCGTCAAACAGTGAAGTGTCGTTCGACGCGCAAAGCATATGTTTTCTATTTTGCATGTCACCGTCTTAATTTTTAAGTAAATGAAAATCTATTGAAAATGCCCTTGAAGCATCTATCTGAGACCACTTTCACCAATTTTCAAGAAAATCCGTCGATTAGTCTTGTTGCAAATGTGACCTAACTAATCAAAAACGTGATTTCCATTTTTGGAAAATTTTTCCTACGATAATGCCAATATTGGCCCATCTCAATAAGAATAAAAATGATCCTGGAGCATCTATCTGGGAACACGACTGCAAAATTTGAAGGTTCTAACTTTATTACCGTACCGTGAAATGCGTCTTGAGTAGACAAAAACGAGATTCTAGCTTTTTTTCCTATTTTTGACTTTATTTTGCCTATATTGGCCGCAATTTAGAAGTTATTGAATATTTCTTCGACAAACCTTTAAGTAATGTTTAAGATTTTTTTCAACTTGTTTTGGGCAGTTTTAACAAAAAAGCACCCCTTATTTAATTATTAGTAATCGATTCTAAGTAAACTCACAACTTGAGTCACTCGGAATCACAATCGGGAACGGAATCACAAGGGCAATGTGCCGACTATCTTGTTTAATTTCACTTAAATGAACTTACGGAATTGGCGCGCTCACGGGTCTGTTTGAACAAGTCAACGTCACGGGAAGTCACACCTGGAGGCAGCGTCGTCTTTACGGGCTCAGTCAACAGCTTTTCACCTAAAACGCAAAAGTGCGAACTGTAGGTAGGTACATACAAGTTACATTTTTAATTTCACGGAAGCTACAAGAAACTTTTCGGTTCTGGAATAAATATATTAGAACAAAGAAGTTTCCAGAAACAGCAAAGCAATAATTGTGTCACTTGTTTCCACCTCTGTGGCGATCCACCAGCTTGTACAAACTCCCATTATAATACTACACATATCACACATAGAGTCGTCTCGGTCAGAGCGAGCTGGAAACCATCAAAGCCAGTACATTGATAAGGGGAGGGGGAGAGTCTATTTCAGCAAGTCAAGTAATTGTCAAGTTTATCGACATAAAAAAGGGATGATTTGTCAACGTCAAAACCATGTGAAACCGTCATAAACGTTATTATCCTGTAGTTATTCACAGGGTTCACTAGCTCAAATTTTGTTATGGTTACGGTTCGTTTCAGTGTTATGTTAATAGTGAAGGTTACACCAGTCTGGGACCCATGAGGGGAAGGGAAAATAAGGAAGTTGTGTCGCACCCAGACCAAGCAAGGACAGTAGTAATAGGAACAAAACAAATAAAGCCCGGTCAGTGCACCCAGCGAGCAGACCCCGGCACCGCCCATGGGGCTTCGTGAAAGCGAGAAGCAGTCAAGCGGTGCTTTGGGGAGTTACCTCGCGCCAGGCCACGGTGGTCGGAGCCCGTCGCGGGCTGGCAGGCGGGCGACTCGTCCAGTATCCGACGCCGCTCCTGTTCTAGCTGTTTGCTGGCTGCGGTCTTGACGAGACGTGAAGGGGTGAGCCCAATGCGCGCAGTGCGCTTCGCCGTCGCCTTTGGGGTAGGCGTAGGTGGTGGGCGAGTCGGGCTCGACTCCTTCTTACGCGTGGGGGGGCTGGTGGAGGTGGAAGGGGCAGGTACTGCGCGCACTCGAGACTGTGTCGGTGCCGCGAACAAATGGCTGAGACCGTCAAAAAGGCCCTTGAGCTGCCCCATGCCGGCTGCACGGTCTTCCTCCCCCTGCAAAGAAAGGGGTCCCGGCACGGAGGCTTGCCCCCCAGCTGCAGCCGCCGCGAAACCCCAGGTATCCCCCCCATTTTGTCCCACCCGCCCTCCTGCTTTCTTTTTTTCCGCATTGAAGGCACTCTGCCTGAAAAACATTTGCTTCTCTTTCGAGATGTTATCACTTGTCTCCACGCGCGCCCTACCCGTGCCTGTGCTAGAGCCTGGCTCCTCCGTAGCTTTCTTCAGCTTCTTACTGCTCTCTCGCGCTGCTCTCACTAAGCCAGGTACAGGAGGCGCAGTCGCCGCCACCGATAGCTTCTTAACACCTGCTGGTCTTCCTCTCCCCGGCCTGAAAAAATATCATGTATAACGTTAAATCAAGTAAGACAAAAAGAACTCCCCCGTCCACCGCAACACTGAACTGTCAACCTAAAATACTGTAACCCCGTAATCACGTGACACGTTAAAACATGTATATGATTTTCTTTTAAAGCTCTGATAAAACCATACTATGTTTTCTCATTGTCCTTTCTACAAAGGAGAAATCATTAATCTGCTCTATCTACGTCAGCTCTTTTCAAAGAAATAGCATAATCCCACGTCCCCTCACATCAAGCATGATGAATTCTACACATAGGAGCCATTGCAAGTGGGGAATTTCGCAAACCTGTAGAGATTCTGAATTGGATGCAACTACCATACGTCAAACCTAGCTTTGTTTTGAGGACTATAACAGAGATGAGAGGCAGGTAAGACACAGGCGCAACCTATGACATGTCCTTATCTTCAAAAAGAGATGTTCCTCCAAAGGTTCTGCATCAAACGAAACCAACCTTTCCATTTTTCCAGCTCTTCGAACTTTAGCATACTTCCGCCGCACCCCCTTTTCAATGATACCCATTCGACTGGCATTTCGAGGTATGCACTTGCGACAGCGCCACGGTCTCTTGGGGCGGCGATCGGGCGGAGGATCAAGGCAGTCCCAGTGGTGACTCGTGCCACAAAGTGCACAACACAACAGGCAGGGTTGATCAGATCGCCGCGCGCATTTCGCGCACGGGCTGCATGTCTCGCACAGCCAGCGCGCGCCGAGCGCCAGCTGCACCGCGAGGTCCGCGCCGCCCGGCGCACAGGACGCGTGCACCCACGAGCTGCACCCGGAGCATCGGCTCAGCTCCTCCTCCTCGTTAGCACGGTTCCGCGTCGTCCCGAGGCACTCTCCACAGATGGGCAGAGAAGATGAAGACGACGAGTCCTGGAAAACACCAACAGCAGGTTTTAAGCTACCTACTGATTCCTTTCTTCTTCTATCTCATTCCCCTTTAATATTACTATTTAATGAACTTTTTGTCCCATAGACCTCAAGTTTAAGCAACTTTACTGCCCGTAGTTGTAAAAGTTTTCTCAAAAACTGGTAATATTACTTAATACGAGATTTTCAGAAAATTTATAGGAGTGAGGGAGGTAGAAAATACTTAGAGAATCTCCAAATTACAATTTAAAATGGGTGCGTTAAACAAAAAGATAATTAAACAACCTTTTTAGAGAGAAATGACACAAACGTTTGGGTAGGTGAGTAGGCTCCTACAGATCAAATGACTAATAAATGGTCACACTTGACTTTCTCGTACTACCTCAATTTATCTATTTTCCTAAACCCTTTCAAATAGGTTGAAAGTTTGAATGTACCCCAATGCATCCAACCAAGACCCAAGACCATATCCACAAATTTCTATCCTCTATTCGAGTTGGGAGGTAAGAACTTTAAGTAAGCATGTATGTTATGTCATAGGTACCCATACAAGTGGAGTTAACAGCAGGTGAACAGTGCAGCCAACAACGAAATACAGCAGGTCAACAATGAATTTGAATTTACCTTACTACTGACATCAACGACAACCAGATCTTTCCTCGCACTATCCTTTTTCTTGACGGTACCGTCATCAGCAGCTTTGAAGTTACTTCCGTGCTTGTTCAGAATTCCGACAGCAAGGGCGCGCTTAATGGAAGTTTTCAGAACCGACGTTAACTCAATTTCCTCAGGGATGTCAACATCATAAGTAAGCAGGATATGTTTCTCGATGGCCTTTAGGGACGAGCCTTCCCGTTCTCCGAGTTCCCGTGCCGCTTTCACAATAACTCTGCTAAGGTCCCCATACCGGTAGAGATTGAGCCTCCGAATCGGACCTCCCCTCGGATCCTTGTACGTACTCTGACCTTTATTATACACCTTAAGAACACTTCCAGCTTTAACACATCGGTCCAACGCCTCCGAAATAATTTCTTCGTGATAATCGTGGTGCTGGCGAATAGCATGAATGATCCGTTCAGCTGAGGGTCGCTGCTTTTGAGATCTAACCTTCTTTATTGCTGCAACCATCCATCGGGCCCAGGTGCCGGTATCTAGCTCTTCCACCTCGTCTCCCATTTTACATCAACATGCCGGTCATACGCTCTCCACGCAAGATTTCCTGTTCACTGCCGGCCGTCGCTATTTATACAACCACTATTTCGCTATGTCCCAACTTTTGCAACGTTCAAAAAATACATAGCCGGATGTAAAACAATTTCTACCATATTTTTCGTCCACCTTTTTCAATGTTCATACAAACGGTTAGGCGTAAAAATACTTTAAAATTTCACATCAAGTCCCCGTCGGCAGGCAGCCATATTGGGCGTAGAAAAAATGTCTTTAAAGCGCCTAAAACGCAAAACCCCAGGATGTTTTATTATTAAAACTAAATAAAACGATGCTATAATAAATTAGGTAAGTTCAAATCAACACAGAACTGTTTTTCCCGGATCAAAACGCAGTTAAAGTTGATAGAAGCAGGAAGAAAGGGTCATTGCTTTGCCGTCGCGTTTCTCACATCATGAAAAACCAGCATTCCAACCGTGACGCTGTCTTTAAAACCTTCTAGAATCGTTCTACTATTATTACTTCAGGTAAAGAATTAATAAAAAACTTTAAAAAGGCACACATTGTGAAGAAATTTAAAAATGATTCTAGCAATGCGGAGCTTATACACAAACATGAATCACCACCGAACATGACAAAATGGCGGGCGCGCGTCAGTTTGTGCGCAGGCGCAGATCGATTTCAAACGTCACATGTCGAGTGCCGCCAACTGAACATCCCGCCAAAACACTTCGCAACTTCTTCAAAAGTTACGTAACTTTTTGTTTCATTACATTTTCATTTTTAAATCCAAAAACCACCTTGCGCGCAGATAATTAGATATTAGTGCTAAGAAGTGGAATTAGGATTTTTGTTTTATTTTTTTATGTCAACCTGTCTCTTGCATGGTTGGTGTAAAAAGTAATTTCTCCCCCTAATATACAGGAGGTATATCTTAAGGGATATTTATATCAAACACAGTATCAATAGAACCTACGATACATAAAGGCTCCTGTCACCTCCGTCCATAAGTTTGATTGATAGGTTCCTCTTTAAATAAGTACTTACTTTAAATAAGTACTTACGTACTTTTAAGCCGATTTGCAAGCTAAAAATTAAATATAATCAGAAAGGCACAAAAAATGTGTTTTCAATGTTTGAATTCTTTATTTTTCGAGTTGATAAAATCCTGCTGAAGGGGAGAAGGAGGAGAGGGGTTGAGGAGTAATCACGAATCCCTCTGCTCAGTTTGTAAGTAAGGTATAGGTACCTACGTTAACATATTATTTTTAATTGAAATGGAATCGCCAGTTTACATGCCTGTAAGGGGAAAGACGACTGGGCCCGTAACAAGGGACTCTCCAGCAAGATATGAAAGACTGTGTGAGCGGGGTGTTACGTTGTGGACAGATTGGGCAGGCCATGTGTAAGGAGGGTATGCCCAACTTAACTATATATATTGGTCCCTTGATTTGATAAAGAAATTGAAATTATTTTAAGCCCAAGGGAAGAGGTTCCCCCCCCCCCCCCCCCCACACACACACACACGAATTTTTGTAATTACCACTATTTTTTCACAAAAACATAACCTATACATTCACATAGGAATAGGATTAGAACATACATTCGTATAGGAACCACTGAAATTGTGGGAATATAATAGTAGAACCGTGACAGGGAGGGGGTCCTGAGCTGCTGTTTAACTATTTTTCACTATCCGACCTTACCTGCACGACAAAAACCGAGATAGGCGTAAAGGTGCTCTTCAGGCACCACGGCACTGAGCAAGTGACGAATGTATCAAACCTCTGAATCTAAGACTTTCCTTTTTGAGAACGATTGTGAAAAAAATGGAGATTATTGTGTATTGCGAACATATTCTCGTCGTCTCGCCGTTCTGGGAGACAGACTGCAGTACGTAACTGCATTATGGGTAGCAATGCACATGCGTCGTCCCATGTACGGTCAATTTTGGCCATCAATTACCCGAAGTCGACACGTGAGGCCTAGCAGTCCAGCTACCACTTTTTCCCCACCGTCTGCATCGTGTGTCCGGCAGTGCCTCCAGCGACGCGTGTTCTGCGTGCTCTATGAGACAACCATAACATAAGTCCGACTTCAAGAGATAAGACTAATGGACTGAAGGGTGGAATAGAACACGTTGGGTTGACAAGTTAGGCTTCATGACCGGAGCAGACTGGAGTGTGTAACATCTCGTATACAATGCTAATGGTTTTAGAACTCCCTATTTCATTGAGTCTGTAGGAGATGGAAGAGGGATGAAGAGCATGCTTAGGGAGCATGAGTACCCCCCTGTATAGTCTCATGCACGATCATTCCAGATCGCTGACTGATTTCCTTCGTTTATAGCTACCTACTATACCTACATTTTTTAAAGCAAAAATTACATTTTCATTTTTCCCACCTTTCCCCACCTTTCACCTTTCCCTAGTCTGTTCCTCCCTTTCACAGTACCAATCATCCTTCCTATACTTGCCGTACTCCCTCACTCCCTTTCCTTCCCTTCTGCCCCCATATGTTCAACTGTGCCAAGCAGGACCACATAGTATATACCTTGCGGCAGACTGGTGGCCAGGTCTACCTTAATTTCAGAGGTCTTAAACATATTTTGAAACAAGTATTATAACCGTCTCTAGACAAGAAACTCCCTACTCCCTACCACATAATATTATACTACTTGTTGATGAGCTGATGGTTGACAGCTTTGACGAATGAGAACGGAAAGAAATTTCTTTCACCTAAACCTTATTGATGTGCGTCCAGATAAAAATTGCCTGCCTGCTTGCCTACATTATACCGTATACCTGAACCCCATGCAGACGGATATGAATTATTCTATGTTGTATGCGAGTATAAGGTGAAAATCATCCGAGAGGGCTGGGGAGAAACTGAGTTTCCGAAGGAACGCTGCTGTCATTGCGGGTGGCCCTTGGAGGATTCTAAAAAGAAGTAAACAGCTTCTCGAGAAGTGGGGGGCTGCGAGAGACCAGCAGTGAGCAGTGTCGAAGACATGAGACGTGTGTGAGATGGGAGGCCCAGTGCGGATCTAGGCGGCGCCAGGAGCACATCAAACTACACGCACACTGCGTGCACCATCTGAGTGTCGCGATCCATGTCCAATTGAACCCAACACATCAGCCATGTGAGTCAGCTTAGACAATTTATTAATGTACGTAATCGTATCAATGTCTGTTTTTGAGTAGATATTTATGGATATAAAGGTCCAAACAAGATATTCGTGCAGTTAGGTACATTCACCTATACATACAAAGTGCCATTATAGTAGTTTTTTTGGAAGTGATCATATTAAAATCTACTCCCTTCAAATAATGTTTTGGTTTCTTGTTGTACTGCAAGTGCTTTAGGCATAGGCACTTTACAGGGCGTGGTGGGAACCTTTGACTGGTGGTGAAGGGGGAGTGCTCAGTAGGGATTGTCCCAATACCCACTGACCTCTATGATGTCTCAAGGACTAAGGCAGGTATTAGGTATTACAGGTACTTACAGATTTTATAATAAATAAGTAAAATGATTGGTCTACACAAGATATATGGGAATAGCTTATTCTGTATAGTTGGATTCCACTGTTATTCAATAAGAGTTAGAGATAGTGGAAGGGGTAAGGGACACATGAAAACAATAACCGTACATACACGCAGATTCCCAGTCACAATTTCAGGCAAATTTTTAGCTGCCAGTTGATTTCATATTATGAGCTGTCATTTAGAAAAGATGACCGGGATCAAACCGGTGACCCGCCTTCAGAGTTCCTCCAAGGAATCATCATTTAGTCTATATAGACCACTCGGGGCTATATCGAGGTTGTGCCTGGCGTACCTAAGATAAGATAATGAGAGTATCTGCTATCCTGTACCTACCGAAGTGACCCGTAAAAAAATATTTCTTAAGGGTGCATCCCACCATGCATGCCCAGTTAAATTTCCTAGAAAATCGGCATTTTTCTTAACCGAATATGGTAGGAAGCACCCTATAAAAGAGATTTAATTACCTTCACTGGACTATAACTAAACATATTTTAAAACATTTTTTTAACAATCTAAAAAATTCGCATGGAAAGATATTGTATTGTTAAGTAGGTACAACCTTTTGGATCTAACCAATTTTCCTCCGTCATCGGTGAACGACCTCAGCTCTTATACATGTACCCAAACTCCATGGCCATCGCAGGTGGTAGCGATGGTGACCCTCTGCTGTTGGACCAGTTTTTGCTCGTTGTGGAATGTGGAAGATGCTTCACAACTCATTGTGATGAACCAAACAACCCGCATCGAATATAATAACAATAAATTAAAGATTTAGGTCTTCTTCCGCCGGAGGGGCCCCAGGGCGGACGCAGGGCGGACTGTTTTTTCGAGCGTCTCATCCGCCGCACGCTGCGGCCCAACTTGATTGATGTTCGTCTCGGCAATTAGCAAAGTTCCAACTTTGATTGACCGCACATGGGCTCGCTAAGAACCACCAACGTTGGCTCCCGAAGACCATTAACCGCCCAGTCCACTATTGCCAATTTATGGAGGTTACAGCTAACTCCCATTTTTATGGACGAAAAACGGTCCGTCCAATTTTTACGGGAGAAAATAAAGGAATACGGTTATGAATATTTATTTACACAGGAACTCTTTCCTTCCTTCTGGAAAAGCTGTAGTGGTCAGATATAAACAAGAAATTGCAGGCGTATACTCAAAACTCCTTTATTAATTTACTATGAATGCATTGAAATTAAAATTGTAAATTTATTTTTTGGTTTAATAACTCTAGCTGCTGATATTTTTCTACATAGAGACAAGAAAAATGTCAGAAAAGTTAAAACAATTAAGAAACTCTTTTTTCCAAAATACCTACCTGGACCAAGCCTCGTCGGAGGCCTGTCTATCTGCGAAGCGATGCGAGCTGCAGATTGGTGATCCATACAGTGCGACAAGCCCAAAGCTCTGCTCGTATCCCCGGCTAAATGTAGACTCGCGACAAAGGTCAGGTCACATGCAGATCTCCGAAGGCACGCGATCTCATTTTATACTTTCCATCACTTTGTTTCTTTCTAGTCCCTTCCACTCCCATAAAAAGGAGCTCGGAGTCCACAAGAAAGTCGTACAAGAAGGATGTGAAAGTTAGGTGTAGGAACCTACAGGTTATACCTAACCTATTATACGTGGAGAAAAAAAGATTTTAAGATTTCTACAAATTTTTCGAGGGGGTAACCACTCCAGAGATTCCTTGAGATTCCCTGTGATTCCATAAAGATTTCCAAAGATTCCCAACGATATTCATAGAAAGATGAACCCCGAAGAGGTAACCACTCCAAAAAACTCCAAGATTCCCTGAGATTTAATAAAGATTTCCAATGATTCCCAACGAGAGTCCCAACGAGTGGTTAACCCCTCGAAATTTTTGGAAGAACATATTTCCTTCATACCACCCTTCCCGCCAGCTATAAAACTCAAATTTCTATAATACTATTGAATACTTAGAAATTCATAACATATATTACTCCTTCGTCACTGTTGTAATGTCTCTGACCATATTATATTCCTATTCCCTCAATGTGTCTGACTTTGCATGGTAGGACCAGCGAATCTGCCTTAGTGGTAACGGTACCTCTTTGAGGGCACATACCAGAAAATGGTCTACTCAGCTATGAGTGCAGTTGCAGTTGATGAGGTCCCAGCACGTATATGATACGGCAAAGAGCGCCCATCATGCACTTTTCCTGCAGCGAATTTCAAGGCCGCTTATGGACCGCAAGGTCAGCCAAGTCCCGTTATTGTCGGTACACGTGTGACCTCTGATCGTGAAAATACGTAATCCTTCCATGGAGAACTGTCACACACTTTTCCCCCTTTCAAGTAATTATTATAGGTATATTTTTAAATATTCACTTCTTTTTTCAGGATTATTCAATTTTTGAGCCTCTTGCTGGTTCAGGAAACGTTCTCCACATCTGGAAGGCTGCAAAAATCTCTGCCAAACATTCTTCCGATGAATCAGCTTGTTACTGCTACGCTAAAAAAGGGTGAAGCGCGACTGTAAGTATATGCCCACGTTTGGTATAACTAGTCGTATATTCCAACAGAACCTCTTTCTGTCTTGTTCTTGAGTTACTCAAGAACTTATAAAAATATTGTCCATAGCATCCACTCTGACCTAAAGGTACGTAAGGTAGTACCAGTTATCTCATTGTATGTAATACAAGGAAAATTGATAATCTACCTAACCTATATACAAATACCTACCTGGTTGGTGTGTGATGTAGGTAGGTAAAAGTACACTGGTTTAGGCCCTTACCAGTTAACTCTAGTTGTGAATGGTTGCTTCCTGTCTGAGTAGTCTGCTGGCTGACTATTCAAAACCTCTCCTGCTGCAGTTTGCAGTTTCAATACAATATAATAGACGCACAATAGGACATTTCCTGTCTGCGTAAGAGCAATCTGCGCTGACGGCTCAGCAAATCAGCTGTGAATTTGCACACGACCCTGTCTCGTACTACTCCAGTATATTATAGCTCTAATTCAGTGTCGTTTTTTAGAAGGATGCCCCAGATTTGATAGGGGGGGGGGGGGGGTGAAGATGATTTCGTATACCAAATAAGAGGGAAGGTTCTCATGCTGTAAACAGATGGGTAGGGAAATTAAACATTGAAGGGGCTATACCAAAAGGAATAGAGAACCAGATATGAACAATGCGTATAGATTTTCACGCTCGAACCTCTGCATATAGGTATATATCCAGTTAGCGAAGAAGTGCTGTAGGAAGTGGTTTCTATGGTTGCTAAGAGACTGAGACTCAAAAATTATTTCACTTCCTACGTCGCGCGTCGGTTCAAGTCACAGATGGGTAATAAAAACAGAAAAGTTTACAGAGAAAAGATGGTGGTGGTAATGGCGCCAACTGTGACACTTAATACAGTTGTGGGTGAACGCAACATACGTACTGTTACCCGTACACTATACAAACACATTAACTCCCCCTGTCTGCAACAAAATGGCAAACGGCAAATGGCACGTAATCTGGAACGTCTAGACACAAAGTCTCCGCTCAGCCCCTTTCCGTCTATTTTGAACGCGATCAATCCTCGCATCGAGAAATGTCCGTCACTTCGACATTGTTTGAGAAAATCATTTAAACAGCATTTGGCAGGCATTCAATGCGAGCATGTGTTCGGGCGACGACATCTTTCGTCGGCGATGCCGTTGTGTCTGTCAGGAGTATTCCTTATGTTACACGACAGAGAGAGAGTCTATAGTGAGTGTATAGGGACATTATTTCCTAAAGGGCTGACCTCAAGAGGTAAAGAGATTGTTTCAAAAAAAATTCTACCACACTGCGTGCACACGGTAGATAGGACCCTATAAACGGAAGCACATTCTGCACATGTATTTTTTTTACAACAATGCTACTTTATGATAAAAGCAAGAAGCTAAGTAACGGTGAGTCACACTATAGTTTCCAGTTTCCCTGGGTCAAGCTAAGTAATTCACCATGCGCTTCATACAACTGCTCTACAACGTTATGAGACTTTCGTGCTGATACTCGCATTCTGCCAGGCCACACGTCCCTGGACACTCTGCCTATCTCCCGGTTGTAGGTTAATTTTTATGTCAATGCCACAAAAATCTCTTCCTGGGTGATAGTGGAGCCGAGCGGTGGAACACGTTTGTCTCTCGATGCTCGATGCTAGATCCAACAGAAACGTCCTATAGGCATTGGTTTCGAAACAAGGACGTGCGGCAAGTGGACCGTTGCCCCCCTGAGGAACTGATACTAATTATAGTGTATAGTAATGGAAGACATGGTTTAGCGTCAGGGGTGGTTCAGAGGAGTGGGGAGTTTTTGGGACGGGTATAAGAATAAAAGATCTCATTTCTCACCTATAGTGCCCAAAAATGGCCCTATTGCTAAAACCCTGTACCTGGTACCCACATTTTATAGGTTTGGAAAAACTTTGCAGCGTGGTCTCGTGGTCCATCAGAGGATAATATCACCTCTCCAATAACCCATTACCGATGAGTGGCATTTGGTGCCCGTAACAGAACAGTAGCCTAGCCGAAGGGCAGTGTAAAACAGGCCCCAATTGCTGCCAGCTCTATGCTATTTTCATATTAAAACCTGTTATTCCGAACTATTACAGTGGCATTATTCCATTACAATTTTTACTTATAATAATAATTAGCATTCTGTGGTGGCATCCTTGCAAGGAAAAGGGTCTTAATAGGCTTACAAAAAATAAATATCTATACCGTACACCGAGATCAATATTCGAGGATTCTTTCAAGGAGGACATTCATTGCAAACTCGGTTTGCATGTGAGGAAGTGTCAATATGATTGACGTGACCGTCACTTAAAAACTAATTTATGGTACCTATATGGTTTGTCTTGTCACTTTTAGGGCCAGACGCCAGACCATTGGTTTTGGTTTTGGTATACCGCGGGGTAGCGAGTATACCTAGAGAGTAAGTAGTGAGTAACCTACCTTTATATGGAGTAGCGAATACGAGGCTATTCTTGGTTTCCTAGTGTGATATCTTCGTCAAGAGGACCTAATATGTAGAATAATATAGAAGCACCTTCACCTTACTTTTCTTTCATCTTGATATGATCATCAGGTTTTGCCTTCTGGACATGGAGCAAGACAGCCACCCACTTTCAATCACGGTAACGCCGTGTTCTGCGTCTGTTCAGTGGTCTCTCATCTACCAAAAGGATCCCGGTATTGGTAAGTAATAAAGTTGTAAGAATAAGTTAAGTAATCCGACTTTTGACTCGTAAGTTATGAGTTATGAGTCAAAAGTCGGTTGTTCCTCTCTAAATGTCTACCCGTAAAATGAACTGAAATTTTACTGGATGTAAGAAAAATCTACAAGTGGAAAAAGTGGCTGAAGACAGATAATGAATTATTCCATATTTTTTCAGTAAACGCGACTGAGATCTTGCTGTCGGCTGAGGCAGGCGGTCCCAGCTCATACCGCGGAGCTGACATGAAGACGCTGCGTGTGGCAGCCGCCTTCCCTGGTCTGTACCTGGTCCCCGTCCTTGCTCTCGATGGCCCCACCACAGTTCAGCTCTATGCTAGTATGGACCCAGGAGGACCCCATGACTTGGTACATCTTCAGGATCCAGGACTAAAACTTCTGCCCTTACGACGACGAAAATTGTCCGTTCGCTGGGAGCCAAGGTATGGTCTGAAGTAACGGGGAATGGTTTAGAGTTAAGACAGTTAAACCGTTCAGAAGCTTCACTATGGCCGCAATCGCGTCCCATAGTCCACTGCTCCAACATTCCCCGAAACAGTTCCTATTATTGCTATGCACGCTTTGTCTTATTACACTTATAACTTATATACCAAGCTCGAGATGAAGTCGCATAGAAGTCATCACTCGCCCTTTTGAAATTCAAATGCTAAAGCCTAGACCAGATGAATGATTCATGCTTTCCGACCTTCGTAGTTATGCACGTGGTGACGATGTATTTACAGAAGATATTCTTGGCACCTGTAAGATCAATCTTACTAACTTACTGTAACTATAGGTAGGACATAAGTACATACAACTAGGAATATCGTATACCTACCACTGAAAGTAAAAGCAGGAATAAAAGAACCATTGAACATTATAGCTCCAGTATAAATATATTTAGTCGAAGACACCAGGTAAGGTAGTTAGGTACACTAAAAATAAAATATGAGTAATTATTATGATATTTCAGTGTTGTTAATCCACAAAATATGCACTACTGCCTGGTGGTCAGCTCTACGCGTCCTTACACCAAACTTTGCGAAGCACAAGAAGCCATTGCCTCGAATGCAACTCATGGCGATGACGTAACAGTGAGTTTTTTGTACCTACAATGAATATCTATATTTACAGTGGTTCCTAACTTACTTGAACCAGCAAATCACTTAAATATACAGTCTGCTTACCGCAAGTAAGCACCGAACTTTTGTTGGTATAAGTTTGAGGGAGGAAGTTCTTTATGGAATTTAACGGAAGGTTTTACGCTTTATAGTTCTTAATCTCTTAATTATTAGGGACGTTTTGTTCCGTAGGTGGCTTGTGTGAAGCACAGAACTCACGTCTTGCTGAGCAGACTCGTGAAAGGTCGAACGTACGGCGTATGGCTTTTCGCAACCAACGTCCACACCCGCCTCACTGTCCCATACGGTAACTCGTCGGTCCTCCTTGCATCTAGAGTCGAGCCCGTGGCTCTGAAGGACGGCAAACCTAAAGCAGTTAGCCTGAGGAAGCATGAAGGGCGCATCAACTTCCGGTTTAGGGTAAGCTATGAATTTCTTCGACTCAAAGACACATATGAACAAGTGGCACCAGCAGCTCTATTATGGAACTTTTTATCACGCGTGATAAACATTTGCAATGCTATTTTCCCTAAGTTTTCGTGATCACGCGTGTTTAAAAGATCCATAATAGGGCTCCAGGATGCTTAGGTATTATTTACGTGTTTCCGAGAATACTTCCGTATAGAATGTATATATATTTTTTGTTTTAAAGATAAATACCGTAGAAGCTGACGGAGCCGAATGCACTAGGCAGATTATTCATCAATGCAACCAGCAGAAAATCGGATTCTGTATCATAGTGCTGGAATTCATGGAAATAACATTTCAACTCGAACTTCGGTCTCGCAGCCAACCTCTCTTTTCTCACCACATTTTCTCACGATGGGTTAACCACTCATTGGGAATCTCGTTGGGAATCATTGGAAATCTTTATGAAATCTTAGGGAATCTTGGAATTTTTTGGAGTGGTTACCCCTTCGGGGTTCATCTTTCTATGAATATCGTTAGGAATCTTTGGAATTTTTTATGGAATCTCAGGGAATCTCAAGGAATCTCTGGAGTGGTTACCCCCTCGTTTTCTCATAAACTTGCATAAACAACAGTATTACTTTTTTGTAACGTACGCCCGCTCAGTTTGGTAGAGTTGTTCGTGGGGTAGTGCAACTTAGTTAAGGTTAAGTCTGGTTTGGGGGATTCAGAAGGGAGGTGCTCAAGGTTTTCTAAAAATACACAAATATATAATTTACACAACGAAAGGAACAACAATAATATTACCACCAGTGTAGAAGTACCCTGTAAAAACTTAGAGCTAACCAGGATTCGATAGGGTACAGAAATGAAACTTCGGTAGTGCTCCCCTTAAATCTACTACACAGGTAAGGTTGGCCAGAAAGTAAAAAGGTATTATATTGGGCTGGTAAGAAATTTAGAAATTTAGATATTTTGAACCCTTGATTGTGGCTTCTAGATGGTAAACTAACCGGGAGCAGCAAAGGGTAATTTAGGATGTTAAAAAAATTCAAGGAAACCGGTAGGCGCCACCACAGACAGCACTTATCTTACTTATTCTTCAGGTGGCGGAACCTGACAAGGATGTGCACATGTATCTGGTGTCATGCGGGGGTGCTGTAGACGCTCAACTCATGCATCGGCGTAGAGCTTTGGCGCCCCGAAGGCGAGTCCACGGCTATGCTCGATTCAAAATCCCCCATCCTAGGAAAGGGGACTATTATTCTTTAAAGGTCACTGCAGCGGATGCTGATCAACTCGCCCGAATACGGAGTGTTGAGGTTTGTAGATGAACTTATACATTTATTGGTAGAGACCTAGGTACTCTTGCTATGAAAAAAGGGGTGATTAAGACCAAAGAAAGGTTCAGCAAGGTAAGTCAACGTACCTATAAGGTTCACTAAGGTGTCCCAATAAAATATTATGAAAGGATAGATGAATGGACCTGAGGAGAAAAACAAAAGTATAAAAAGTGGGTATGCTGTTTGTACAAATATGCAGCTCAACTACATAATCATGAATTATCAGGCGGACAATTTCACGTCTCCCTTGAAGTGAAATAATTATATAGTAAAGATCCAAGTACTACTACGTGAAACATAAGCATGTCAGCATTTTAGTGAGCATCCAAATATTTAGAAAAATTTAAGATAAATTTGTCGTCGGCCTGTTTCAGGCGCTAGCCACTCAATACCGCTCTCGGTTCCCCCTGCCAGAGCTTCCTCCTCTACCAGAAGTGCATGAGTATGCCAGCCTGAGGAGGTGCTCATCCGTTACGGTGGGGTGGGTGCCTGCTCCTGGCGCTTCAGCACGGTACTGTGTGGTGGCCAGGCGTTCGCCACCCCATGCACTCCACGCCCCTCCTTCTGCGAACCCCGAACAATGCGGGTTGGATACCCGACTGCGACGCTCCAGTTTCGTGGCGAGAGATTGTGATATCCTTTCCACTGCTAATGCGTGAGTTTCCTCGCTCGTAAATAATTTTAGTCGTAGTGGCGAACCCGAGGGCGAACCAGAAAGTTCCGGATCTTAGGCCATGCATAAAATTATAAACAACGGTGTTTTTTATTTGCAGGGCATCAGTAACAACGCATAACGTGACAAACCTCATCCCAGGGACCAGCTACTCCATACAAGTGACTGTTAAAAAACTGAACGGAAGAACTTTGTCGTATAAAATGCTCAATGTTTATACAAAACATACCTGCGATTGATGCCTTTATTAATCAAAATGATGAATGACTTTTAAAACAAATAAAAGTAACAGGTCACCACTGAAGTTTCGTCTGGGTAAAAAAACACAGTGAAGTGCAGCCTAAATAAAAAAGATAGTACATTCATAGCAATAAGCAACCGCTATAGTGTAAAGTATTGTTACATTTTAAATTTACAGTGAGACTGATTATAAGCTTGTAACTTGGAAGTGAAATGTAAAATGACTATACATATTACACCTGCCATATTCTCCCAAGTAGACTCCCTATGACTAATCTGGTTTTAATTGCTATCGATACATTATGAGATCTGTAGGTATGAAGCATTACACAGCCAGCTGCCTAACCAGGAACATATTTGGATAGAGCGCTTACACGCCCCTTTATTGGTAGGAAAGGTTAACGTCACAACATGCCGCTATCTCCTTTTGAGATTCTATAACCCCCTTATCACTAAACATGATCGTGTGCATCTGAGGTGAAATGAAACAATTTCGATACTCGCCTCGCACTCGCAGTCATCAGCAATATACGGCCTGAAGCCGCACAATGAGCTCGGTGAACTGTTCCAGAGTGAGTACCAATGTAATCATTTTTATTCTCTTGGCAAGTAAGTAATAGCTCGGAGCTCCCGCTAAGAGAAAATATTTTTTACTCCTTTTGGCTAGCGGGCCCCTAGGAAATTTCGTCGCTGTTCCATTTTTTGGGGAAGATTATTTCATGATACCTCATGCACGAATGGTAGAACAAGATCAAGTTTCACTGCCTGTAGTAAAACGCTCATGCTAAGGTAATGTTAGGTATACCTAACATTACCTTAGCATGTTATAACATCTTAAAAGTGAAGTTAGAGGAGAGATCACAATATTCTCTGGGAATAAAAAGTAAGGAGGCCGTCCGTGAGGGAAACTGTAAACAAAATGTACCTACTTATATGCATGCTTTCTTTTGCATATTTCAGAACAATTATTTGTTGGTTGAAGATTTTTCCAACCCACTCAACTCTGAACAGCGGGTCATTTTAGCAGCAGTATATTTAATTATTGCTGTTGGAAGCGTCGTAGGAAATGTCTGGACATTAGTCAACTTGCGCAAACGGTAACGAAATCAGCCATAACCTTTTTTTGGTCATAATACCAAGGTTCATGCAATAGTTAAAAAATAGACAGGCAGACAGTAAAAATAATTTTGTGAGCTACAATTCAGGCACCTCTATGTTTGAAAACTAACTTTTAATGAGAAACAAAATTAATTTTACCCACTGTACCTACTGGAATCTGCCTATGCATCTTCTCTATTTCACAGAGCGTACGGGACTCTGTACAAATGTTGCCTCGCATCCCTCGCCATCAGTGATCTCACTATTGGTGTATTCGTTTCCTTGGATAACACCACTAGGCTAGTATCTCCAGACATTGGTTGGGTAAGCTCTATCCTTACTTCACCGTAGTTAATTGCCCAAAATGTTTTTCTCCTAATCGGAATTTTTTCGTAACCGTTTTCAGCTTCTTGGTGATGGCATGTGCAACACCGTGCCACTTCTGACCACTGCCGGCATTCTCGTATCATCCTTCACCCTCACGTGCGTTGCTGCAGATAGATACCATGGACTAGCTTGGCTGCACGAACACTTCAAACCAAGTCTCATCACCAGCATCGGCGTTATGTTTGTTTTATGGGGCATCTCTTTTGGTAAAGAAATTGCATGAGTAAACACCAGATAAGAGTTGTGGAGAGTTGAGATTTTCTTTATAAGTGGAAAATAATTTCAATACTTTTGTAATTGTCTACCTAGGTACCTACTGATGTCAGGGAACGATTTAACTATACCGGGATTCGAGGCTGCACCTTCCAGTGTTATATTTGTCCTGCTGACACTGTGCCTCCCTTATATTTCCTATGAATAATTTGTGATTTCAGGGGCTTCAGTGCAAATGTTTTTTATCTACACACCTGTGGAATTTTGCATCGTCAACTTAACTACATTCAATTGCGAGGCATGCGCTACCCTCTGTCTGTCGAGTAGTAGTGACTACAGCACCTACTTTACCTGTCTCTACGCCGCCATTTTCCTTCCACTACTTGGAGTCTTTCTCTCAAGCTACTGCATGATAGCGAAGAGGGTATGGGGTGCCCGACGTCAGGCAGGACGTCCAGGGCACACTCCTTCCACAACCACGTCCACGACCGAGCTTGGAACATCTGCCGAACCCAATGGACCGAAAGCACCTAAAACAGCTCACACCAAAAAGAAGCTTCGAACTTTTCGAGTAGTTTTAGTCATAATGGCAGCCTTTGTGGTCTGCCGGCTGCCGCACTGGACTTTCACATTGGTTACTTTACAGACCCCAATTGGGGGAACAGCTGGGTACTTGGCCAGGTACTGCCTGAGTATCCTTACAGTCTTCAACACCGCCATCAACCCTCTTCTTTATTCCTTCCTAGAGTCCGTTCTCAACTTTCATTGTGGAATGTTTAGGTGCTAAGGCATCCGCAAGGTTTGAGTTATTAGTTGGTATTATATTTAATAAATATTACTTATATTATATTTATTGTTCTTGACTTTAAAAAACAACATCATCATAAGACCTCTTGAGGTCTGACAAGCCTGATTTATTAGGAAATCCATTCCTATGTAATGACTAATGACCTTTGGTATAGGTATACATACGTGCATGCATGTACATGTTGTCTTTTGTCAGGGAAAGATCCCTTTGCATAACATGCAGCTATATCGAATTAATGAGCTTATATGTGACAATTTCAAGTTATATCCGATCTAATTATAAAAATTTTTGAAAGTTAAACTAGCCCGTAATTTCACCACCAAGTGAAATATTGTTGAGAGAACAGAAAGCAGAAAGTTCGTCGAGGGAGCTTGACACCAGGTCTGCGAGCTTTGCTCCTGCAGAGCCTGGCTCTTCAGGCTCAAGAGCCAATTTTGCGGCAAGTAGCTGCTTCCGTGCCTCCTCCAGTAGCCCCAGCGACACAGTCTGGTCCCAGGCATCCCGTCGTACCAAAGCTAAAATAGTAGAATAGAGCTCCACCTGAATCACTGCTGAATACAGCATCAATCGACTTGAGGTTGGGTCAAGGGCACTCGTCACGGCAAGTAGCTCTTGGCACATCTCTGAAAATAAAATGGTATATTACATACTAAGTAATATACCTACTGCTCATGAAGTCGTAACCATCAGTCATCTTTGCCGACGCGCGACGCGAAGTACGCTTGCGTGAAAAATTCACATACCCGTCATGCAATCAGATCAGTTGCGGCTTACTCAGTTTATTCTGTAGCTGGACATCAGAGAGCTGATGCACCTGATGTCCTGGTTGCCTTCCGATGAGCTGAACGAGGGAGTGAGCAACATGGAAGCAATGATAGTGATTTTTGTGCAGCAACTTTCGCAACTTGTCCAGAAGGGTTGTGAGCGATTCCACGGTAGGGTTGCGTTCTTGGGCTTGGTCTACTTCACCTCCAATTAAGTTAACTAGGTCCAAAACCTGCAAAGGTTTTATTAAAAATGTTATCATCAGGAAGCTACTTCAAATTTTGCCTTGATGTACTGTTGCCAAAAAGCTACAGCTACAGATACTATTTGATAGTAACTACTTAATTTCCCAAATCTGATTATTTCACTTTCTCGTTCACACAATAGTTTTTAAGATTATTGAAGAATATTTTTAATAACCTGGTCCGTAGTGAGAGAGGTGGGGCAATTTTCACATCTCCAGCCGGCTGCTTGATCGAGGGGAGAGACCGGAAGTTGAGCTCCTCCGCAGATTTTGCGGTCAGCAGCAGGGGCCAGGCACTTGAGGCCACTTAGGAAAGTACCAAGCTCTGTTGGATCCCCGCATCGCTTACAACGGCACGTGAAGTACTTAGTAGAGCGCAGATGGTCCTGTCTCTGCTGCGTTCCCCATAGAGCGTGAGTGTACATGGTGCTGATATGGCTGCCCCTGTCATTAAAAAAAGTATTTTTTTTTTTTCGCTGTAGATTTACATTTCAAGACATTCGAATTTCATGACTTTCCCGGGAGAGAGATACTCCATCTCTCACCTATTACCTACGTATATTTCGCATGCAGATGAGCATGCTACTGATAAAAAATTGAGGTTCTTACGCGTGTATTTGCTGATTTGCCAGTACGGTGAGTTTTAGCGTTGATGTGTTGAAAATATGTCGCGTATTTGGGAGACAATTGTGCTCCATCAGATAGGCCGTAGGATAGAGAGCGTGGATACTGTGACCAGCAGCGAGACGCACCTCCAATGCGTTCACGTCGAGAATGGCCACCACACGATGAATGGTAGCGGGGCTCCGATCTTCGATCACCTAGAGAAGAAATATTCGGTAGTGAGCATGCCAGAAAACAAGAGCAGAGAGGAGACTCATAGATATAAAACCTTTTTGAACGTGCCTGACCAACCTTATTTCCTCCTTCCATCTGGTCAAGGATTGAGAAGAAGTTTTTGGTGAGATAATCGACCACACTCTCTTGAATTTGTTTATATATCTGCGTAGTTTGACCACGTTTTCGCATGTGTGCTTCCATGCCCTGAAGCACCTTCCACTTCTTCGGCGCTCTACACTGCAGGAGCAGACATCGCAAAGGAAGAATAGCTTCGTACCTGAAAATTGTTTTACTCATCTCAACGTTTTTATAGACGATTTAGAGGGGTCCATCCCAGCAACTATAGACCACCTATCCTCTGAGCCCAGCTGACCGCATTAACATAGGTATGTAACGTAGCTATTCGTCTGTCCTGTTGGTACAGAGGTACCTAATATGAACACAGTTTTGTCTTGATATATACCTATGACGACAAAGCATAAGAGGATTTAAATTAAAAGAATTTCGGTTGGAAGCGGGATCGAACCGAGCCGAACTCTCCCTCGGTCATTGAGTCTCTGTCCTATACATGAATAATATTCAGTGTTCCAATATCATCCCTACTTCCAATTTTACCTGAAGAATTCCTCAGGAATCATTTGAACTCTGCGAGCATACATGCGCAGAAGGACACATTCGGCGCCATGGTGGGCCAAGTCCTGTAGACCTGGGCAACTGGAGTCGCATGCTGGCCATCCGCACTGAAGGCAGTGAGCCTGAGGATCCGGGCTGTAGCAACCTAGACACACCCTCTCATCACGAGGGCCTGCCACCACAGGAACTTCACTGAGAATGGCACTACCCGGTGGCAGAGGGCGGGAAGCTTCAAGAAACCGCCCTAGCTCTGGTGAACTTTTTACCTGAAAACCAATTTATCAATCATATTTTGATATGATTAATTATTTTTTTCTGGTGGTAGAAGAGTAGAAGGTCAGAAAATCACCAAACAGCTCGGAACAGTCCGCAGTGGTCGACAACCCGTGATCGGTGAAAACGAACCTTTAATGGTTCCACAAATAATGACTCATTTCTGAATGAATCTCATTTATTCCAGGTACTTATTTACATTAATATTCTACCCTGAATTTTTTATTTTTCCATACCTCAAACGGAAGACAGGTTTCACGATGTGACTTCCAGTCTTGCTTCTGATGGTCTTTACTGCAGTAGCTCGCAGATTTGCACAGGCTACATTTTAGTGTAGCAGTAGCTGAGCACACGCGACAGACATCCCCCATTTTCCTCGATTTTAAGAACTTTTAGAGGAGGTCACCTAAGCTAGGAAGAAATTATTGCGCCTAACCTAGATGCAGGTGGTGAGATAAAACTGGCACAGCTGACAGGAAGCACACCGTACACAGACTGAGCGGAACTGCTCGGCTAGAATAAAGCAGTTAGCTGGCAACGCACTGCGCCCGAGGCTATTTTTAAGAGGGCCACAACACCCGCGGCCTACAAAGCTCGAGATTCATCTCGGCGTGTGATCGTTGTTTGTATCGGCAGTGCTGACACTCAAGAGTGAGCCTAGTCTCTATTCTCATCGAGCCCAACAGGTAACCTCATCTAATCTAACCCAAAATACCTATATGTATAGGTACTAAAATATTTTTTTTAGTAGAACTTTTGCTTTTGTTTACTTCAGTTTACTGGTGGGTGTTGTGTATGCATGCTTCATGCACTTTCCAACCAAGTATTTACGAATACCTGAATTTTGTATGGTCAAAATTTCAGGTTCTGCGTGCTATTCGTAAATAATTAGTAATGAATAGTAGCAGGATATGCGTTGTGTGTGGGAAACCGGCAGATTTCAGCTGTGGAGGCTGCAAAGTGGTCAGCTACTGTGGGAAAGATCACCAGCGTGAGGACTGGAAAGCGGGGCACAAGTCTGCGTGCAAGCCGGCGTTCCGTCTGGAAACGAATGAGGCTCTAGGACGCTACTTGGTGGCATCACGAGCTATCCGCAAAGGGGAACTTATTTTCCAAGAATCACCTCTGGTGCTGGGTCCCAAGGCTCTCACGCCCCCGATATGTCTGGGCTGCCACAAGCTCTGTGGAGGCGACTCAAGCAGAGAATGCGACGGTTGTGGATACCCTCTTTGCTCCGTCCAGTGCCAAGTGTCAGATATCCACTTCGATGAATGCCAAGTTATGATGAAGCACAAATTTCGGGCAACCGTTGAACGGGACACTCCGAATTTTACACTTTACGGCCCAATTGTGCCACTGCGTCTTCTTCTAATGAAAGAGAAACACCCGGATAAGTACAAAAAGGTGCTAAGCCTTGAGTCACATTTAAAGGAGCGAATTGGGACCCCACTCTATTTAATGTATAAGAAGAACTTGGCGGGTTTTCTTCGTCAGCGCTTAGGTTTTGATACAGTTGAAGATGAAACCATACTAGCTCTAGCGGGTATTATGGATACAAACGCCTTCGAGGTGCGTCTCCGGGATCGTAAGCTTCGCGGCTTGTACCACACTGCGGCTATGATGGCACACGACTGCACCCCCAACACTCGCCACACCTTCCATGGGCCGGAGTGCACGATGGCAGTGTCCGCAACAGTGGACATCCCCGCCGACGCTGCCATCACCGCCACCTACTCCCAGACGTTCTGGGGTACCTTAGCACGAAGGACACACCTCCTGGAGGCCAAGTACTTCGCATGTGCTTGTAAAAGATGCTCGGATCCAACTGAACTGGAGACTTTTCTTGGCGCATTCCGATGTAGCAAGTGTGCTACTCGCGAAAATTATTTGGACGGTCCTAAAATGTTGTCAACCGCTCCTCTAGATGGCAATGCCCCTTGGCAATGTTCCAACTGTAATCATCAAATTCCTGCAAAATTAGTCAAGGCTGGGAATAAGAATTTGAAAGAAGAGATTGAGCGTTTGGATAAGTCTTCTCCAGCGGCTCTGGAAGCATTTTTGGATAAGTACGGGGTGGGAGCTGTGGGTATACTCCATCCTCGAAACTCATTCGTCATCCAAGTCAAACATGCTCTCATTCAAATGTATGGCAACCGTCCCGGGCTGCTATATTCGGGTGAGTTTTCGTTCTCGGAAGTGTACTGAAAATTTTCTGCTGTTTAGCCATATTTTCTTTTCTTTGGGGAGGGGGGGGGGGGGGGGGGTTATTTTTATTACTATAATCTACTAGTGTAAATTGTGGCATATCCAGGTTTTTTTTCTTCGAAAGTGGGTAGGTACCTATACCTCGCAGTTCTCGTATTCCAAGGCGAGAGCCAACCTCTCACCTAATGATTGGGGGGGGGGGGGGGGGGGGTCCCATGTACCTGTGGTTACGGTACGGCATGCGTATAGGCATATGTAAGCTGTTTTTAATTAGAGCAGAGCTGGATAGAGTTCCACATTGCGAGATTTATATTAATTCAAACAACAGGTGTTTTGGCAGTATGATGCATGGGTGCAAGGCAAATCGTTAATAACCGCGTTGGTCTATAATATCGCAGAGGCAGAGCAGTACAGTTGGGCTGTTGTTTTTGGCTGCCAGCTATTACGAGTAATTTACCCTGACCCCCCGATCTGGGCCAAACATTAGAGAGTACACATCCTGCTAATGTGGGGTGTTTGTTCACTGTTAACATTTTACAAATGCCTACCTACCTCTCATCTCATAACTCAGCACCATGAACCCAGCGGCTAATCTGTTACCTTTTTTTTTTTTTTTTGCGCAACAGATCTACCACCAAGTGTCATAGAAAAGAAGATTGAATACTGTCATGAGTTGCTGCAGATTGTTGAAAAATTGGAACCTGGATATTCACGCGTCAGGGGACAAATTCTAGGGGAGTTACAAACAGCTATGGTTATGCAATCGAAAGCTCTATTTAGTGAAGGAAAAATTACGAAGCAAGCAGCTCAGGTAAGTGAGGTATCACAGTTTGTGTCGGTGAGTGTTTCAGTGGTGAAGAAAATGACTAAGTTGTCGTTATAATTGCCCACCTGTTTGAGAAAGTTTTATTTATGTGGCTCTTATTTGAGGTGGTTTGGCTACAGTTCTCCAAACTATGTTTTCTAACGTTTTAAAGTGTTGGAGAAATATTACTTAATTAACTTATGACTTATAGGATAGGTTTCCGGCTCGATAGGACTTGTTACTAATTATGGACGATTTTCCAACAGGAAATTCTAGGAGATTCAATGGTGATACTTGCTGAAGTAATTGAAATAATGAAGAATGAACCAGACGCAGAGGATCTTCGGGCGAGGCTTGAACTTCTCAGCAAAGAACTTGACGACTGACTTCATAGCTTTTCATCAAAAAATATAATATAAAATAATTTGTTACTGTTGTAGATAAATTAAACCGAATAAAAAATTGTATAAAAGAAAAAAGGTTATAAAAAACTTCCTGAACTTAAAAAAAGTTTTACGCGAAATAAGCGCCAAAAAGCGCGCTAATTTTCAAATAGTTGTCACGTGCTATATCACGTGACGAGTTGAAAGTCTCTGATTGGACGTTTAAAACGAAGCAGAATTTAGTCAAAATGGCCGCTAAATTGAAAAATGTCAGCGGAGTATCGGGAGTATCTGTGGTTCGTAAAGGAATAAAGATTGTACAATAAGCCCCGCTTTGAGTTTAAACGGAAGTTTTTGGTGAATTGAATTCAAGAGAATAAGGTGAGTGAAGATACTATACTGGATCATTGCCGAAACATCTTACTACACTTTGAACCTAACCTATTTTTTAAATTCTAAGCTAAAGAGCGATTTTATAAATATTTTTATAGCGGCTTTCCAAGTGTTTAATGCAATGGACTGGACAAATCATAAGCACTTTTCCCATGCTTTAGTTTGGGGCGAACTGAGTTTAGGTAGGTCGGTAGGTACTAGGTAATCAGTGGAAGTAAGGTAAGGTAAACACTGGTCTCTGGTTGCCTGTTGGAAGAGGTTCGGTTTGTGATTGGAAAGTGTGATGTACCTACCTAAATTACTAAAACTTAAAACAATATATATGAAATTATTCCGTCGTGCTTTTCCAAACTAAACGGGCTTCGAAATCGGCTTGAAAAAGTATGAATACTGAATATTTATTGCACTTCATGTTGTGTTAGCGGACCTTTCGTGGACATTCCGGATGATGTGAAACTCAAGATTCCCAAAATTTCCTTTTGGGGGTTGTGATACATTTTCTTTAGTCAGACCTCGTTTATTTTTGGAAGGACAATACAATAATTGAGTAAATATGCGTATTATTGTTACAGCAGACTTCTCAAGTCGTAATGGCACCTATCCCATTGGAAGGAGTTGGGATGCCGGTCGGCGCAGCCCCCCAAGAAGGGGGCCGAGGGGGCTCCATGTCCCTGGGAATGCTGATAGACCTGATCGTGCAGAGGACATACCACGAGCTGACTGTTTTGGCCGAGCTGCTGCCCCGCAAGACAGATATGGAGCGCAAGATTGAGATTTACAATTATTCGGCTCGTACGCGCCAGCTATTTGTTCGTCTCCTTGCCCTGGTTAAATGGGCTAACAGTGCTTCAAAAGTAGATAAATCAGCGGTGAGTTTTGTCTAGTAGTAATTGTTATTGTCAAAACACAGTGTACAAAGACCTACCCTGTGTGCGTAACATTCCAGGAAGGTAATTTATTATGAAATTCCGCCTTCGTTCCATCGTGAAGTCTGCAGAAGTGATACCGACCGAGTAGCAAATTGATCTAACAGCAACTGATTCGTTCATTTGACTCCTCTTGTTTTTCACAGATATTTGCTGTTACTTGAATTCCCATTACTTTTATTTTATAGCAAATTATGGGATTCTTAGACAAGCAAAGCCTTCTCTTCGTGGACACAGCGGATATGCTGGCACGCATGGCGCGGGACACATTGGTGCACGCGCGGCTCCCAAACTTTCACATTCCAGCAGCTGTGGAAGTACTCACCACGGGCACATACTCTCGACTGCCAGCTTGCATACGGGACCGGATCGTGCCTCCGGACCCCATAACGCCCGCCGAGAAGCGGACAACTCTTGATCGTCTTAACCGGGTGATCCAGCATCGCCTTGTGACCGGGAAGCTTCTGCCCCAAATGCGAAATCTTCGTATCGATACGGGCAGGGTGACCTTCACCGTTGACCATGAGTTCCAAGTTTCCCTGACTGTGATGGGGGATGGGCCGAATATTCCATGGCGACTCCTGGATATTGATATTTTAGTTGATGACAAGGACACCGGAGGTAATTTCCCCAATCAAATTGGTTATATCCCTTGTTGTTTCCTCTATTCAGTATGACTAATTATTGCCATCCCATAGGTAAAACACTCTAAAGTCTACACTGAAAAATGGACTACTGGAAGCTGTACTACTTCGGTCCGGAATTTGAACCCGATATATTTTCACTGGGTTGTACCTTTGAAGCTTGAAAAGTTCAATTCAGTTCATTGTTTTTCTTGACTTTATTGTTTTTAGAGGGAAAACCGCTTGTCCACTCGCTGCAAGTACAGTACGTACATCAGGTGGTGCAGACGCGCCTTGTGGACAACCCAGCACCACTGAGTGAAGTCTACTACATCCTCCATTTCTTCTGTCAGTGCCTTCAGTTGGAAGTGCTTTACTCCCAAACGTTGAGGCTCATTCGCGATCGTCTTGATGATCTCATTCATGTAAGAATTAGGCTGGATTTCACCACTTAAACACACGATAGTCTTCACGTTAAACTTGTGAAATTCACCCTAAGTCGTTTACCTGTGTGATGTATGAAATTGCTAGTTATAGGTGAATTTTTGGAAATTCTATGGCCTTACTTATTGCGGGGTACCTTTGAGGAGCGGGCCTACTGACCAAGCGAAACGATGAATTGTCTCCAGTAATAATCAGCTAATAATAAGTGTAAAACAATGGGTTTAGAGATTTCCCCTTTTTTCCTTGAAAGTCGAATTGACGGAGGCTTTTGTGTAAAGTTTCAAAATTGAATATTCAGGTGGATGACTACACGCCGGGCAAGTGCTTGACCGTGTCATACTGGAAGGAGCTTGCGTCTAAGGACCCCAAGTCGGAACTGGGCTACTGGCTGACCGTTCAAGTAGATCAGGCGGACCCTGCGCGCCCTCTCGCCGTGGTTCACATCCCGTCTCTGCCTGGGCGGGAGAGCGAACTGGCCGACCGCGCAATTCGTTCTGACTTGCTGTCGATGGAGCGTCTTCTGGTTAGTTTTTCTCTGTTTTATGCTTTTCCCCACAAAGAGGCCTCGCATTTACCCTTCCTTAATTACTGAAAAAGGCAACATAGGATTAAAAAACAAGAGTAATTTTTTTTCTTCCGATACCCTATCACTACCTCTTGGTTTTTCCCTTTGCGTCCTTTTTCTATTTCTCGCCTCTCGTTAAATTGCTACTAATAGTACTGCTCATACCGCTTCTTCGCAGGTACACACTATTTACTTGAGAACCAAGAGACGTCTGGCAGAACTAAAAGAAGAATTGGAGGTGGTACTGGGTGGAGTCGAGTGCTCGCTTCAGGGTTCTCCTGTCATTCTGTCGGTACCTGTACTGGTACCTTGTCTACGAGCTGAGCACCTCCTCATAACTGTGGACACTCACACGGGCATGTTCCAGTGCCATGTGCCGCAGTACGATCCGCCACTGCTCCCAGAACTCCAGACTGCTCTCAATACTGACCGTGCCAAAGTGCCTGCACTTCTCACGGAGCTCAGGTAAATAGATATTGATTATTGTTTATGACAGATTTTAGTGTTGTCACCCGTTACCCTTCGAAAACCCCTCCACAGTGGGAAAAGGATCTCAGAGTGGAATAATTCGATCAATATGTACTTATTATAGTTGTGAGTTCGCGGTGGTATCCATTATTGGCAACCCACTTGTTTCCCCAGTTTTTTTATGGTTAAAAAAAGGTGTGTTCAGCCAGTTATGACGAAGATATTCTGGTTTCATTGAGTAATTTTTTTGACAGGTTTTGGATGACAATCCGACGTTGTGAGAAGACTCTTCAGCACCTTCCAGCGACGGCGCATGAGCGACTGCCGCTGTTGCACCTGCCAGATCATCCCATGACGCGTATCGGACGACACCGCGTTTACGTACGTCTCCACCGCCACCCCAACACCATTCTGATAGTTGAACTTCGGGACCGCGCGCCGCACGATGTCGACCTTCAGTTCTACATGGCAGTGGTGAAACAGTCAAGTATCGAAGATGATCCGGAGGACGATTCGATAGAGACTGAGATCCCCAAGATGTACCTCAAGGTGCGTCCCACTTCGGCACGCAATGCAAACTGGTGTGGGTTGGCTGTGAGTTGCGCTGTTTATTTTGTTCTCGTTTTTAGTTTGTAGGATCATTTCGACTAAGGGTGAGTTTCCTGAGAATTCCTAAACATAGATGACGGAGAATGTGGCAAATTCAAACCCTATTAATCCACGTATATTTTAACTGTGCTAGAGGGATTCTGATTAAACCCACCCAAACCCAAGTGAAGTTTCAGTTGTGGTGTGGCAGTTTCATGTTTTTGAACGATCGGCATAGCACATTGTTTTGTACGTTTTACGGCAAAGCCACGTTACGTTACGGCAAAGCCACGTTACGTTACGGCAAAGCCACGTTACGTTACGGCAAAGCCACGTTACGTTACGGCAAAGCCACGTTACGTTACGGCAAAGCCACGTTACGTTACGGCAAAGCCACGTTCAGGAACTTAGAGCGGCCACTAAGTTTGTATGAAACTTTAACCAAGGTTGTTCGAACCGGTCCTTAGTTGATTAATGGCTCCAAGTATTGAAATCTCGTCACTATGAAATCTCTTACACGTGTGATGAGAAACATACGCTCTTATTTCATTTGGGAAGCTATTGGTCAATGATTTAGCTAATAGATGCATGTAAAACGTACTTTACGCAAGAACTGGTTTTGGACGCGCACCGTGAGTTTCTTGTTGGTCACACGAACCCCATTCGCCTTGGGGATAAAATTTGTGAACATTGCTATTTTAAACTTGATAGTCTCCACGGTAACTTTGTGATACTTAGACATTTTTTAGAAAAAGAGAAAATAACGTAGCACTTGTATGATACAAGTGCTACGTTATTTTCTCTTTTTCTAAAAAATTGCTATTTTGCACGTAGCAATTTTTTTGATTAAGTAGTAATGTCAAAATCTTGTCCAGTTAGACTGTTCTAGTTCCCCAGGATGATGGTCTATCTAACATTCACTTAGACCCCGCGCTAACTGCAAGTTTCTATTTCATCTTAACAGTTTTATCGAAATATTAAGTTCAGATGATATCTGTTTGAATAAGTAGTTGAGTCACTGGGACATATTCCTAGTGACACGTTCGGCTTGTGCCATGCTAGTGTAAAGAATTCAAAAAGATCGTGTAGGCACTTTACTCGAAATAAAAACGCTAGAATTTGCCAGTGATTACCCCCATTGTCTTGCGGTGCATGCATTGGTATTGGTAAGGTTTGGTGTAGAAGGAAACTGAAAAATGCTTTTATGGTCAGATTGCATTGTTTTTTATTGTCAATTTTTGGAGGTATAATCTGAATTGCATCTGCGTAGTAATTTGCTGAAAATCTTTGACACTAGAATTTAAGTACAAATGGTATACTTTTGTGAACTTGAGACATTTGGAACCACCTCTTTTGAAATTGGATCAAAAATAAGGAAGTTAAACTTTTTTTTTGTAATCCGAACCCAAGGATAATTCCCTAAAATTTGCATTTGACTAGAACCAACAACCACAAAACAGCTGAGAAATGACGACGTCGGTATACCTGGTTGTATCGTTTTTTTTTTTTTTTTTTCAGTAGCTTGTTATTTACTGTAAATTTTCTTGAAAGTGGATGTGTCATGATGGCTTGACACAGCCTTAGTGGGGAAAATTGTACCACTGGTAATGACACTTTCGGTATTTTGTATTTCCCAGTGCATGCTAGCACCAGTACGCCATCTCTTATAAACTACCCGCCGTTAGTGCATCGTTCGAAAAAATATTTTTATTGTGTGGTGGATTATTGATATTGATGATAACCGGAGTCGTGTGCAGGTGATGACGCTGGTAGAGTTGGATTCCTTCGTTCTACTGCACGGGCCATTCACACGGATTGAGGACGCTCGACCCGGCACCAAGCGGAAGGCCGGACCGGGCCGGGCTTCGCCACCTCCGCGCCGTGCCCGCCAGCCCGCTTACTTCCTCGCAGAACTCGCCCATGCTGTCGCTCTCTGTGATGAGCGCATCCCATTTGTTACCCTTGCGCAAGAGCTTACCCGCAGAGACATAGCCCACCAGGTAAAGTATAGACAACAGAAAAGAACTCAGTTAAACACACAGAGACATAAGGAAATAGCTTTCATTGACTTAGTACATAGCGCGAAGTTCGTTGGGTTCATTAACTCAGACTGCAACAGTTTCCTTGGTATAACTGGTGACACTTCACCCTTAAGTCTTTTACCAGTCTATCTTGTAGTCTTATTTCAACCATTCTTTTTCGCAATGACTTATTTCCCCTTTAAAATTTATAAAAATTACAGGGGTTGCAAGTGGAAGCGAACGCCACAGCGCTGGTGCTACGGATCCTACAGTTGCCCATGCCTAACCACAAAGTGAGTCTACCGTCATGGCGCGCGCTGCTCAAGCGTCTGCTGTCAGTGTCGGTGCGGGCGCACGGGAAAGGCTCAGGCCGGTGCTGGGTAGCGGAGCTGGTGTTCCATGGGTCGCCTTTGCAGGTTGGTTCTTTCACATTACCTAACAGAATAGCCCTTTCTGTTTATCTAAACTCAGTGTTTATTGCACCATTACGGTAGAACTGGGACAACATGTATCTCATAAATAAAGCGCTTATTTTGTTTCAAAACCCTGCTTTTTTTAGGTTTCTCGTTTCGTCCAAAATATTTCGTTCTAAATATAAACGAGAGATCATCTTTTTAACTTCAGTGGCCAGAACAGTCATGAGCTGATGAATTTTAATGAATTGGTTCTGTTTGATTTGTTTAGAGTCAGGCTCCTCGCGAGGCAGGACCGCGACGCCCTGTGTACTGTCTCTATGACATGGGCCCTTCCGACCAGCCTGGAAAGACGGTCGACGCTCTTCTGGCTGATTGGGCGCAAGTTGTCCATCTGCACGATTGTGCCCATCAGTTAGCTGACCACGTAGCGCATAGTAAGTGCAACCGTTTCATGTTTTCCCGGTAGACCAACTAGGCAGGATACTTCTTTTGTGGAATTGTTGCTGAGTTTGTAAATTATTTTTGTAGGAAACTGGAGGTAGACAGCTTTTCGAGTCACGTTTATTTAGTTACCAAGCTATAAGGAAGCTCCTTGTATGACTGCATGTACAAACCGCAATTTTTCTTTTCTTCTGTTCAGATAAGCTGAATCTGGCGCAACTGGTCGTGGTAAAATCATATACCTACAGCAGGCTTGTGGTTGGGTATGGGCCTGACAAAGGAGCGACAGTGACGGTTCAGTGGTGTGACGAGCGTAAAGCCTTCACGCTGTTGTTCGGAGCTGTGGGGCTGGCGAAGAATGCGCACGGGCTGCTTCGGGAACAGTTGGAAGCACACCTCAACCGGCACCGAGACCTGCCCTTCATCCTGCAGCTGCTCTGCGAGACGTACCAGCCTCTACTGAGCGTCAGCAAGCTGCCCACTGTTCCTCAGATGGGAGTTCACAACAATGTAAATCCTTATTTGATACATTATGTCACCCTTACATTTTTCCCGTATTTCTCTTTCACCTGCCCATGGTTTTCTTAGTTTTCCGAACTCGATTTTTCCTGGACATCTGTACAACCGAGTTTAATGAAAAAAAAAAGCTATTTGTTGAATATTTTCTGCTATCTGGTTGTTTCTTTTACAGAGACCACAGGTTCCGGTGCAGACGTTCACGTTGATGCCGCAGTCGCATACCCTGGTGCGACTCGTGTACCAGGGCATGTACTGCTTAGAGCTCCGGCTTAAAGGCAACGGCGTGGTGACTATCCGCGATGGTGCTTACAGTCGCTTCGACCGCAGCAATGTCGTCGATGACCTCACTCCTACACAAGGTTAGTATTGAATTCATCGGGCTTAGGCTGGATGACAGTTTTGAGGCACTAGGAATGGCTTTTAGTTCCTAGTTAAAATTCATCTTTGATCTTGCTTTTTAGGACTGAAGGGGTTCCTCGGGAAGTACGTGGAGGAGACAGCTGCACTGCGGCGACGGTCGCAATGTGAGGACGATGATCCTCCGTCTCCTGTGGCCATGGACACTGATAGTGGCGGGGGAGGGGGTAGTTTTTTGAACCCTCGTGGCCCTCACTCTCCTGCAGGACTCAAATTCCACGCGCCTGTCACTCCTCCCTCCGGCTCTAACCCTCACACACCGCAGAGTCCCCACACTGGACTGTCCCAGTCACATAGCCAGACTTACGGCTCTCCAGCCACCTCCTTCAACTTGGCATCACCTCCTTCATTACCACCTACCATCAACCCTTCACCAAGTATGCTCCCCCACGCATCACCGGGAGGTTTGCTTGCAAGCTCTCCGAGTAACCCCATACACGTTCCCAGTCCCGCAGGGCTTCTACCAATCGCCAGCCCGGGCCCGGTACCACCGGGACACTCGCCGGGGTATCTGCAAGCTCATCTGGACGGTTCACCGTTCCCTGCGTCTCAGTCACCGGCCGTTTCCACCTGGCCGGGGTCACCCAGCCTGCCGAGGCCTAGCCCCGCTCGACCCGGACAATCACCCAGTGCAACCCACCCCAACCGCGTGCTCCCCCAGCGATCCTGGGCCGGCGCTGTACCAACGCAGCTGACTCATGACGCTTTGGATTCTCTCTGCTCGCCTGCGCCTCATCCTCAAGGTCTCGCAGGTGAGTCTTCGATCGGATGTCTGTACCATTGAACAATGAGAGCCTAAACTTGTCGACCCGCCGAACAAGATACTTTCAATTATTCTCATTTGCCCCCAATTTCCTCCTTTGCTGGTTGTCCTGTTTGCGTTTCTAAAGGTTGTTGCAATTGAAATTTTTTTCTCTTGGAAATGCTTTGACCGTTCGTTTAACTATCAGGTCCGGATATGTCACCACTGGAGCGGTTCCTGGGCTGCGTGTACATGCGCCGGGCTCTGCAGCGTTTTATCCAAGCCGAGGACTGTTTAACAGGCATGCCCAGCACTGAGCCTCTCGTCGTACTCTTCAAGGTTTGCACTTGTACCTATTTAGTCTTCGACATGTTTAAGAAAAATAAAGTATACAACTAGTGTACGATGTAACTAGTAAGTACTTGACTCTACTTTTATCAGATTCATATAGAATTGAATTGGGGGGGACTGCCACCCACCTGGATCTGATGCGCTATTGTGCCTTGTCTCTGTTAGATAATACGGACCAAATAGCCATGATGCTGCGTACATTTCATATAAACAATTACAATAATAATTAGATAATTCCTAAAAATTTGGGAAAGAACAGCAGTTTCTGAGAGCGATAGTGGGTCATGGCTAGATTCAGACCTCTCGAACGGTAGTCAGCTTACCTTCCCTGCCGTTCACCCTTTTGTGTACTACAATTTTTTGAAAACTCGAATTTCCTTTTTCAGGTTGAAACGCTCCAGTGTCGCGTAGCGTTGAACGCTTCTCATCTGCAGAGTCTTCATCTAAAGGCAACACCTCTGCCCGAGCACAAGGACCAGTGGTCTGCCGAGGAGCTGCAGCTCATCGAGCGGCTCTTTGACACTCGCGCCGCAGCCCCGCCGTATAAGCCGAACGCGCTCTGCGGCTTTGGCCGAATGCTGAATGTTCCTCTCAATGTACTTAAGGACTTCGTGCAGATCATCAAACTCGAGTTGGTACGCGAACATCAGATGTGATCCTTAATTTCATTAGATTACTCAAAATTATCTGTAGTAAAATCTGGCAAAATTTGGGCTTTGCAAATCATCTCCAGATTTTTTATTTTTTAGAATTGTGACTAAACTTCACAAACAGCTCTGAACCCTCAAGATGGCATCCGCGATTTTATGTGTAAAAATAGTATTTAATGGTCCCAATTTGACTGTCTAGGTACCTGGGCTGGTGCAGCAGCAAGGCTTCAAATGGTCAGTGCAGTGGTGTTTACGCATCCCGCCGTCCGCGACACCAATCGTCCCTGTTGGCCAGCCAGGTGTCATCAGCTGCCGCAACAAGCTACTCTTTTTCGTAAGATGACCGTCTTTTTTAATGACAGTGCCAGACTTAAGATGTGCAGTGATACTAGATGACAACGTTGTGATTTAACAAATTATATATATTTTTTTTTATTGCTAAATAACAACTTGGAAAAAAAGTTTCTGGCGTTAAAAGATAAATTATATTTCAGAACAAAGTTTCCAAGTTATTTGCTTTTTGAAAGCGAAACTTTTATACTGCGTTTAATTCGAACAGAATTTTTTTAAAATAAACTTTAAAGCGCACTACTAACTATAATGATGGTAACAGTTACAGCTGACGCGAGTGGGTGTGCAATACTTACCCGGAATGGAGCCGCCGTCGCTGGTGCTGCCGTTAGTGTATGACGTTAGCAGTAATGTGACGCAGCTGGCGGAGAAGCGCGACTCAGGTGCTGCCTCGGGCATCGCTGCAGCGTCCATGCAGCTCAAGCGGTTCGCTGAGTTCGGTCAACATAGCGGCGAGTGCTCCCTCTTTCCTGCCGTTAGGGATCTGTTGGCCAACTTAACGTTGCCCTCGGAACCTCCTCAGGTAAACGCCTCCCTATTCTGGCCAATCACAAATTTCCACATTACCAGGTCTATTGGAACAAGGCAATAATTGATTAAGGTTTGGGAGCTGTTATTGAACTGTGCAACCCTGTTAGAGCCTGATAGCGGAAATTTTAGGAAACTTGTATCTTGTATCTGTGGGTCATGGTTTTGACGAGTGATAATGGTGTAGCTTATTGTCTGTCATACAAGGTATCAAGAACCACACCAAAAAGGTATTGTATTCATATTTGCAAGGAAAACCCGCTTTGTTATCCTTAGCTTGAATTAACGTGAGCTGTAAACTCTGGCAAAGTAGTATCGCACTAGCCGTAGTGATTCAGATTGATAACTTGTGATTTTGTTGTCGTAACAGATGATGTCGTCGCCGGCGCACACTGGGTCTGTGACACCCACCATGCAGCCGTCACCCGCCATGATGCACTCCCCTATGTCTGTGCCGCAGCAGGGCCCCCTTAGCCAGGTAACAACAAACCCTACCTGACAGAGGTTGCGAGTATTGGGTGAAAAAGTGACCTGATGTGTTCCGCGTAAGGTCAAAATGTTATTCAGTAGATGGGACAAATTAGTTTTCCGACTTGGACAAAAAAAGCATACCTTCCTCTATGCTTGTAGTCATAGTTTTGGCTATTTTCGGTTTAGGGTACTGGTAAGGCATCGACTTTTTTTGAAATCAGTTGACACTAAAATCCCGACTATTTTACTAGTTTCTGATGTTTAAACGAACCATTACATTCTGACTATTCTGTGCTGTTTATTTACATTCATTTTCTCAGTGAAATCTTTCTCGACTGTAAATCCCAGTTTCGCGAACTAGTTTCTGATGTTAGACTGATACGTCATATGTTTCACAATAATCATACATTCAGTAGTTAAACTTAAATGGCCACTCTTTAGAGGAGCAGTTTTTTCATGGATATGAACTTGTTCTGGTGATGTTTCAGGGCGGTAACGTGATGTCTCAGCAAGGCCCTGGCTCCTACCCGGGCATGGGAATGGGACAACACATGATGGGCCCCAACTGACGCCCTGACCCAGCCTCCTGCTACCCCAGTGTCGCCAAATTCTAGACTACGTTTTGTGAATATCGTATCTGCATGAATACATTATTTTAAAATCTCTTCCAATGCTGAAATGGTTTCGACCACCTCTCCGTTTATAAGGTCAGTTTCATTTTATTTTATTTTATTATAGTGAGGATACTTGATTCCGAGATTTCGGGTTCCCCGTGATTCTGGAGGACCCCGGAATCAAATAAGTGTTGTTCTAAAAATTCCGTTTCTAGCCACACGCACTCCTTTACTGGACCGATTTTGTACCGATTTGAATTTCTGAGGGACCATACATCAAGAAGGAATTGGAAATGGGGTGTGAGTCCCCAGAAACATGAAAAAGGCAAGGGGTAGTAGCCTAATGTGTCTCATATGGGAGCGTTGGAGCCCTTATTTCTAGGGTATAGCCGACATTATACTTTAAGGCAAGGCAAAGAAAAAATACGACCAAAGGATTTAGGACCCTTCGTTTTCATTCGAGACGTGTTTCCTATAGGTATATTGTAATTCTAAAAACTTAGGAATTAGAAAATCAAAATTCTGTTCATGCAACCTCAACCGTCTAAACGTGCATTATTTTTTTCTTAATTCTCCCAAGGATCTTATACTAGCCGCATGAAGACAGCAACAAGATTTTTCTGTTTCTGACTAATTTAATCAAGTTGGGACCCCAGTGTCGGTTAAGTTACAACTTTCGAAGAACAAGTTCTTTGCGAGTCATTGATACGTTTGCGGCGGCAAGTTGAGAGTTAATGGACTCGAACACGAAACGGAAAGCAAAAGTTGGTGACGTGGTGAGTCAGACGGATAAACTTCCTCAAGTTACGCAATCAAGATAGTAAATAGGAGGAGCAATAACCAAGCTCCGTCATGGCGTGAGAAATCCTCGTCTGTTGTCAAGCTTTCGTTAGTTGTGAGATCGGCCACTGGAAGCGCTGGAACGTTGGGGGGACTGGAGAATTCAGCAGCTCAGTTGACTGTGGCCCAGCAGCGGCCTCGGTACGAAGCAGGCCCGTGCGCTGCCCCTCGGTTGGTCGGGAGACAGCGTGCCGCGCCGCCCGTCGCACCATGCTGTTGTTGTGGGTGCTACTACCTGCTTTTTTATCTTGTAAGTTTATTACGTTGCCGCTGCTTTGATCCATGGCAACTGGAACTGGTTCTATCATTGTGAGAGTTCTGAGAGAGTCTAGGTAAACTGTAGTAAATCTGGGTGACGGTCTAACCTGTTTTGGGACTCCCAAGTTATTAGTTGTCAAATGAGCGGGACCCTGATCTTCTCCAAAGTTTAGTTGGATAATCAGATAGTATAGTGTAGTATATCTTTTCGTTTTTGCACCATTTACAATCAGTAATCATAAATAAATTGTTCGTTATAAGCCACTATTTCCTGAACTATTTTCATTTGATTGTCCAACTCTTACTCTTGAGAAGCAGAAGTTCCTTTAGAAATCTACCCAGGACCGCCGAAGCAGTGTCACAAAAAATATAGTCAGTTTTAGTCTGAATCAACACTGAATGATGCTGCATGAACATGCTGTAAATATGCATGTTGGTCCTTCTTAAGCTGGCCGTCTATTGGCCGGAAACGAAACGATACTTTTCTTCGGCCGCTCCGGACGGCCGAAGGGTCCGATGTTTCCGATGCTTAGGCGAGTTTCGTTTCTTTTCCAGCCAATGTACGGGCAGCCTTATAGGGTACCCACATTGGGCCGAAAGGCACTATCGGTGGAGTGGATTCACGAGATTCACTTTCTCATCAAATCAGTGAGTGTATTGGTAGCATGATTCCTGGAATGGAGGGTCTGGAATGACTTGTAGTGGCAACACGGGGATAGCGGGTACTCCCAAAAAACCGCCATCCCTCCCCATGCACTAACGATACGTCCAGAAATGCCAAGTCGCCAGAACGGCCGCCCCATAAGTTTTAGGACCGAGAAAACCGTTAAAACCATGCACCAGTTCCATCAGAGTTATACCTAGATGTTAGATTTTTGTTTTTCATAATCACCACTAATATAAGGTACGTGGTTAGGATTTTTGTATAAAAATCACTCGACAGTTAATACCTTATTATTTTACATGCATTACCAGTGTTTCCAGCATCAGCCATCAATCTATATAACCATTGGTACTTGGTACCCTCGGAAAGATGTCACTAAGGGTGCGTCCCACCATGCCCTTTTGATTAGAACCTAATAGAGTAAATTGGTGTAAGCACGGCCTATTCCATGAACATGACGAATCCTGTAGAGGATCTGTAATTCTAGCTCATCTCCTCTCCGCTCTGTTGGGAATTTACAACTCCTACACTGTTGGTTATTATTGTGGCAGCTTTCCTGGAAGCTCCCCCACCTCTGCCCGCCAAACCATGTCGCCCATCTCACCCATCTGTTTCTGGTTGTAAACAATAAAAGTTTGCTTGTTTCTGCCAACTCCGGTGATTAACGGTTCCATTTACTGCCAACTTAGCAAGTTCAGGTGTAATTTTTTACTTTTGAGGTGGTACAGAACGATATTTACAACTTCAGGCAGAGATCGTTTAAATTTTTTATCAGACCTCGAATATTTTTATGAGGAAGTTGTAAAGTTACTCACTAGTTACTTATACCTACTCGTATGGACATGATACTGCGTTAGGTCTCCCTCCTACTTTTCAGTTTTCATCATCTGTCCTAAAAAGGTGCATATGTTACCGCAGCTATCAACTAAGCACTTTATACGGTCGTAATTTTACTCCACTTGTCGGGTAGGTACTGAAAGTAAATATTAAGTCCGTGCATGGTGCTCCAACTTATCATAGTTATAGTATTTTCAGGCGTTGTCTAAGCCCATTGGTTCCCAACCTGGTGTCCAAGGACCCCTAAGGTTCCGCAGAGATCTGTGTATGATTCGATTCAAATTTCAAATTTATTTTCATTAAAGAAATTTACGACGTAAAGGTGCAACACTTTGTCAGTGGCGAGATATGCTATACTCTTGCCTTTTCTTGCTCGCTTCGCTTGCTCAACCCATTTTTTTATCGCTTTTCCGACGAACTTTCTTCGCGATTTAACAAATACCTATACTCTCAAACTTCTGTCAATATGAACTTCGCAACCCTAATTTGCATCCTCATCTCCAGTTACAACTAATATGTAACCTTCTCAATAAAAAACTGAAAGCGGGAGGACATGAATCTCAAATTTACACAGCGATTAAAAGTTCACTAAATTGTCGTGGACTGGTGACATGGATTTATTTAATGAACGTGCTTCGTCCGCTGCGGTTGACAGCTCTAACTACGACCCCAACAGGCGAATCACTACTGGAGAGGATTAAGAGAAAAAAATTTCCAGCTTTTCAGAGAAAAAATTTCAAATCAGGACATTTTGCATTGGTCTCTGTCTTCAAAATCCTATACAATTATACCCGTCGTATTACTAAAGAACTTCTACCTGTACGGTTGGTGAACTGTCAAAATATCAGCGCTCAGTATGGGCTCAGTGGCCTACCTACTTTGGAACTTTGTTTCGCCCACTTGCTTTATTACTTACATATATATAGCCTCGATAGCCGAGTAGTCTATAGTTTATAGATGGTGCCGGTGGTGGTCTTTAGATGAACGCTGAGACCCGTGACTCACAGGTTCAGATGAACGCTGAGACCCGTGACTCACAGGTTCAGATGAACGCTGAGACCCGTGACTCACAGGTTCAGATGAACGCTGAGACCCGTGACTCACAGGTTCAGATGAACGCTGAGACCCGTGACTCACAGGTTCAGATGAACGCTGAGACCCGTGACTCACAGGTTCAGATGAACGCTGAGACCCGTGACTCACAGGTTCAGATGAACGCTGAGACCCGTGACTCACAGGTTCAGATGAACGCTGAGACCCGTGACTCACAGGTTCAGATGAACGCTGAGACCCGTGACTCACAGGTTCAGATGAACGCTGAGACCCGTGACTCACAGGTTCAGATGAACGCTGAGACCCGTGACTCACAGGTTCAGATGAACGCTGAGACCCGTGACTCACAGGTTCAGATGAACGCTGAGACCCGTGACTCACAGGTTCAGATGAACGCTGAGACCCGTGACTCACAGGTTCAGATGAACGCTGAGACCCGTGACTCACAGGTTCAGATGAACGCTGAGACCCGTGACTCACAGGTTCAGATGAACGCTGAGACCCGTGACTCACAGGTTCAGATGAACGCTGAGACCCGTGACTCACAGGTTCAGATGAACGCTGAGACCCGTGACTCACAGGTTCAGTCCCGATCCTATCAAAGTTTTTCTGATCGACATCCACCATTCACCTCTGATATGTTCTGAACTGAACCAACCTAAGTATAATTTTTAGGTCTGATCATATGGATGTGGAGCAGGTATTTGGTCGTGTTGCCTGCTGAGTACGACGGATGTTTCTTGAAATGGTATACGTATACCTATAGTTGCTGAGCTTGTCCCCCCACCCTCGACTACTTTATGACTTTTGCTATTCAATAATCTTATGTAATGATGTATTTAATTGATATGATTTCCTATTCGATGAAATTGAGTGGCTGTAACCGGACGCTCCTGTGAGAGTGAGATGGCGGTGGGGTGGTCCGTTCCCCGAGAGTATTTACCCTATGCTAATTTCCCCCTTTCCGGGAACTCAGCCCGATGAATAGTGCCGCTTATTATCCGAATAACTCATTTCCCGCTGTCGGGAAATGCGCTCTCATAGCTGTACGCCAGGCCATCTTTATTATTATTGGCTGTTTTGGGGCATTAATATTTCCTCACTTACAAAATCTAAAATTAGAATTGTCTTCTAAGTAGGAAGGCGCATGCCGTGTGTGAACCACTACCGTCTGAGTCCCACAACTTTCAGGTCTTTCAGGTATAATGTGGTTTGTTGTGCGAAGGAGCCTTTAGGAGGGGTCCCCATTTAACTCTCAGGTCATTGTTGACTAGAAAGATGAACTCCGTATCAACAGGTATTTTTCTTCAGAAGCTAGTAGGTAACTATAGGTACTTAAAATTATTACTCGCATGTACGTAAAGTACCTACCTTCGTTAAAACTTTCAATTTCTTTGTAATAGTTTTGAATAAAGAATAGGTATTCTCATTGGTTTATTGCACATTATTATGATGAATAATTTATGTTCTTGTTACGCTTGAGAATTCTTAAGAGAGTGGATTCGATATTTTATCTTTAACGAAGCGCGGCTAGATACACAGGACACAGAGTACAAATGTTTGCACAATCGGCTATCCTCTTCCAATTCTTGGAAGTTATTTTTCTTTTTAATTTCCTTCTTCCCTTCGCCCAGATATCTTGTTTCTTTTTCCAGATCTTCGCTTAGCTGAAAGCTACGAAGATATCTGCCGGGATAAAAACTACGTGGATAACTGCTTGGACCAGCTGCCACCTCTCATGTCCCGAGATGGCCTCACTGGCATCCCTAACTCCAAGAAGCAAGTTGATGCTGTGTGCAGGTTAGTAGGAGAATCTTTTTCAGGTGCAGAGCGACTAATGCGCGTACCTATACACATATTACTTTGGGGAAATCCTGGTAATATTGTGACTCTCACGGCGCTCAAATCTGACTGAGTGGGAGAATGGTGAAAACCATAAGAAACAATGCTTAGATTATACTCCAAGTCAGGCTAGGAGCGTACCGATTACTCATAATTTCTTGTAAATCTAGGGCTGATGAAAACTTCTTCTTGATCAGGGAAATATCTGCTCAGGGTCGGATTGGCATTTTTAGCGTATGGTAGGATATGGAACCCAAATCCGGATCGGCGTCAACTGAAAATCTTCAAGAAATTATGAATAATCGGTACGCTCCCAGCCTGACTTGGACTAAACCAATCGGTGATGTACCGAACGCCTGAGAGTGGGTACAGGTAATGAGCAAAAGGAAACTCACTTGCTCGGATGGTGTCCATATATATCCTTCTTCCGTATACGTATATGGGTGTATAATTGCTTAAATCTTCTTTGTTCTTTCGAACAAAAATGATACTGCACTCTGTTACACTGACAACGTTAACCTCGAGAGTCAGTACAGAAAATGCTCGAACTATGAAATGCATGCAGTTACTTTTTCAACTAAGTACTCGAATACGCCACAGAGACGCTACTTCGGTTACTTAGAGAATGTAATGACGTGCAGTACCCTCGTATTTTGTAGTTGAGTAGAACATTCCCCATCGATTTCGTGCGGAGCACCATTCCACCGGTGGGGTTAGGCAGATAGTGAAGTGCCCTGTTGGTACTCTAACAGACGCCCCTCTTGCATGCCTGCAGATTCATACTGTCAAGTGCTTTTATACTACACTCAAATTATACGTAGTTGAGGGTTCTCCGCTATGGCAAATGTTTACCTAACACTGAAATTCCCAAATTCCCGTCATTCTTGTTCTACGTATACGTACCTACAAACCCAATTAGTTGTTCACCACCTTTTTGCTTCATGATTTGTACCTACAGTGTTAAAATTACAACATCGAACCATTTTAGGAAAGGGAGAAATTTCTGGAAAGTTTAAAAATTGGCTATAAATCATAATTTGGCTGTAAGCGGTAATGAGGTGAGCGGGCTCGCCGCCATTTCCACCTGGATTCCCCTTCCTCCTCTCTTTCTTCCCCCAGGGGAAGTCTTTGGCGGAAGTACTAATGTATTACTAACGTATGGGGAATCCAGGTCCAGCGGTCTTAGGCTGCATACAAGAATTTTGTTGTTGGACGCGATCAGTTGCTAGGCGACTATCGGATTTCATACATTGTGTATGTCTCCAAAGGTCCGTAATTTTGAGAGGTTGTCTCGTTTGCACATGATGTATCGATATATCGGGACTACACCCTTGGTTCTCTTCTTATTTTAGTGCCTACCGCACTGCACCAATCCAGTCATTCCCCTAAAAACCCAAGAGTGCCATCATCTCGTAGCCTTTTCGGCAGTCTTTGGTAACTCTAGGACTCTGTATGCTAGTTTAGTCCAGCAGTATATAAATACAATCGCATACACACACACAAACAACGTGTTAAAAACGTTTTTTCAGGGTCTGGCACCTCTGCTCGACGCTTTGCAATGAAAAACTCAAAATCAATTATCTGCACGATGACAATACTTTACTTTATGCAACACCATTTCTCTCATAGTTAGTATTTTGAGAACCCACATGACATATTTTGCAAACCTTGAATAACTCAGCCCGGCGCGGATGAGGGGGTCGGAAATGCTTTGAGAATTTTTTCGACCACATAACTCGGTTGAGGAAGTCTCCCTGAGTATTTTGATACCCTCATGGCATATTTTGTGAACATAAAAAACTGACCCTTTGAGGGGTCGTATCTCCCAAATTCGAGTTTTCCCAGATATGCCGCTAATATGGTATTTTATCCTATAATGTGCACTATTATTCCTGAGAAAATGAACGAAATCGTTAGAGTCAATTTTGAGAAAAAAATTAAAGACCTTTTTTTTTTAGAGTTTTGGGGGGCCTTATAGCTTATCTAAAAGAATCTTTTCAAAACAGGACGGGTACTTGGTTGATTTCCAGAACCTTCTTTGCAAAGTTTTTGGTGCCATAGATTTCGCGTGTAACGAATAACAAGTTAAAACCATTAGCGGCCTGGATGGACTGAAATTAAACAGGGATGACTGCCAATTCCCGTTACTGTTGGAAAACCGCTTTCCTAAAATGGTGATTAAAGGGAACAGCTGTTCAAAACAGCCTCTCAGTAACTATATCCAAAACTATATCCCGAGACTGCACACGAAGGTACGTAACCTCTTTGGTCTCTATACCTGACTTTCACTCTAATCTCTACTTCTGTGCGCGCATGTAGGAGCGAGGGCTGAATCCGGCGGAAGTCAAACGTGGCCTGCCAGTTGCCTTTATAAACCTGAAGTTCAATGCCCACTTTATTTTATCCTCCACCTAAATAAAATGTCTAACACCCGTAACCGCACTGTGTCAGCATTCCGAATTCTGTAGAGGGAGAGAGCCACCACATGCTGGCACCAGAATATGTCCCTTGTGTCACAGCTACAAGTCACTGACGTTATCTTACATCTAAAACAGTAGCGTTACCTAAACAGTACGTGGACGGGATCAGCACGCTGCTCGTCCATTGGGCGTTGTCTAACATATATAGAAATTCGTGATCTTCCCGGAGTTTGTACTAACTCGTTCAATATCATTTAGAGATGATTCCCAAAACTGTATCCATGTACCTACCTACTTATCCTACTAAATGACGACCATGCAACCACCTAAATAGGAAGTAGAAAAAATAGCTGTATTTCAGGATTTTATCAAAAATTTGGTTTAGATGTCTCAAAAATTCTCAAGTTATGTCTTCAGTCTAGTTAAAGCAAGGTCACCTCTAAACAGCTCGTGCATCGACACTGTGGTGTGTGTACTGTGATATAGGCTACATCTCGCAGCTGACTAATTGCATGACAGCAGACTTCCTACACATCCCTTTAAATAGCCTAAATAACCAAACATTTTATTTACACACTCATAGTTAACTCAACTTCTGTTTTATATAACTCAGATTTCAACTTTTCCCATCCAGCATTTTGGAAATGAGAAATCTTGGTTATACGTAACAACTTACGTAAGTTACCTGCAGATCTATAGCAGCGTTTCACTGATTCATAGCCTTATCGAAGTCAGAGAGTTCGACAAACGACACAAAGAGCTGCACCGTCTGCTATTTCTTTCAAAGGAGTTTCTCCTGCTATTATTCTTTATTTTCAATGAAAGAAATCAGTCAAGCAGTTGATGAAAATCAGGAGAATGTTTCTAAAGGTTATTTTTATACCTTGACTCCTCAATAGCTGAGTCAGGCCCGTATCCAGAAAGCGGTCATGGGGGGTGTTTTAGTGTAAAGGGGGGGGGGGGGGGGGGTTAGCCTATTTTTTTTTGCTTTACGTTGGCACTCCAATGTTAATTTTCCGTTCATGGGGGGGGGGGGGGGGATAACCCCCAACCCCCCCCCCCTCCCCCCTACGGCTATGTACCTACTATAGTGTCTCCTGTCGAACAGATTTATCTTATCTTATGTTTTGCTTGTGACAAGTGCAATCGCACTACGGTAGGTGCATACTATAGTATTGTATGGGTCACACCTGTCTACATCTATCTGCAAACATGACTTATTTTCTTAAGCTTACTGCACCTTGCTAATAGAAATAGGAAAGGATTGAGATGAATTGTCTCGAAAGAGAATGTTGTTACGAGTAATATGCCCCAGCATAGAGATAGGAATTAAGTGAAACTAAAGCCGTGTCACGTTACGAGTGTCGACACAACTCCAAAGTTTCCAAATTTCCGGTTAATCCATCCTTTCACTGTTTACTAATCCTTTGTCATACAACACCTTCATACAACACATCAAATCAAGGTGACTCTCCTAAACGAAGCTGTGGCTAGAAAGCACTCCTACAGACTACTCTCGACATGGCGCCTAGACCGACATCTCTAACATCACCATCAAGACTTGAACATCAATAAGCCCGGAGTGTTTCCCATTAATAATGCACAGCCCATTTCCCTACAAGGCAGCTTCAGCTACATCATGATAATGGTAAGCTTGACAGCTCAGTTTACCTGAACAGGGAATGAGAAATAAAAGAGGTGTTTATTTTGTGTAGCGCCTTCAAGAAAGGAATGACGTGCATCGACCGATACTCAGAGACCTGCCTCCCCGCCAAAGACAAGCAGACGATTGACGAGAACGTCGCGGGAGCCAGGCACACCTTTGCCTTCCTCTGCGATGACCCACTCTTCCAATCAGGTTGGTCAGTTTGTCTAATTTACTTCTAGAAGATACTCGTATTAAATATAATTATTCAGGAAACTTCAGAAAATACCTTGGCACCCGAGGGGGTAACCACTCCAGAGATTCCTTGAGATTCCAAAAGGTTTCCAAAGATTCCCAACGATATTCATAGAAAGATGAACCCCGAAGGAGTAACCACTCCAAAAAAAATCCAAGATTCCCTGAGATTTCATAAAAATTTCCAATGATTCCCAACGAGATTCCCAACGAAATTAAACAGATATATATGGTTTTGTCATCAAAATTAAACTGGAGTAAGGAAATAGCGAGGTAAGTTAGTATAGAGGTTGTAAAAAAATTATTTTCCAGTAAACGAGATGAGATATTTCAGTTTCATACACGGAATCAGCAGCTTTGCTAAAGTTGCTTTTCTGTAATTTTACCAACAACTTCAAACTATTTTTTGTTGCCCGAAGCCTGCTTGGTAATCCAGTTGAATTTGAACATTTTCTGATCGGGAGAAAATTCTCTCTAAAACCGGATTTATGACCAACTTCATATATATTAAGCAGTGGTCCTCCTCGGGCGGGCGGGTGGGACACTTGCCAAATTATACGCGCACACGTCTTGGCAAAAAGTTTTTGAAAAAATGGAAAGGTTTTTTATCTGTTCCTAGTTATATTCTCAATATAGACTGAAATTATCGACTTCAGCCAATTTAACATTTGCGTTTTTGGGCTGGTGGTAACAGCTGCTGAGATATTTTTATTTTTACTACCAGTCCTACCACTGTAGAAAAGTACCTAAAAGCAAAGAAAACTTGCAAACAGAAGCTAAGTTATAGGTTTTGAACACGTTTGTTTCCTCCTGAAAAATTATAAGATAGTCTGGTCACTTAAAAGGTTTATTTATTGCTGGGTGCTGGGGTGGAGATGTTGAACTGCTGATGTTCGTCCCATAAAGTCAAATGCCGAGGAGTCGAAAAAAATGAGCTTTCAATGAAATTGGATATCCTTTGCTGTTATGTTGGGGGTTAAAGGTGGACGGCCGCTGTAGAAAAGCTTTGGTGGAGTGTTGAGTGCACTGGACCATGGATATAATGGTCGAGCTTTCAGGGAATGAGGAGGGGGTAACCAGTACTTAGTACCTACAGCCCACATTACAGGAATATTCAGTTAACCCTTTGGGACCTCTAGGAACCCATGAGGATAGTTTTGAATCCTATGCCGCGCCGCCAGAATTTAAAATTATCTCGCATTCATGGGGATGAAAGTTAAAAAACCCAGGAATATTTTTTATGTGTGACATATAGTTCTCACATAACTTGGCACATTTCTGGAAAGTAATTGGTTCTGCGTCTACATCACTATGAGGAATACAGCTCCCTCCTTAAAGTAACCAATTTGTAAACATCCCCAAAATATGGCCGAATGTTAGTCATCGGCAGCCTTAAGCTACTGGTGATTTACGAGTGACTTTTCTCACTTCATGATTATTTCCAGTAAGTTGTCTTCAGCCTCCTAAAAGAACACATTGAGAAGGGAACGAAATAGAGGAAATTCTCACATTGAAAAACTTTGCTGCTGGAGAAACCTTATAGAATGAGTTGTTTTGACTTCCGCGTTGCTTTTGTACTTTTCTGGTTATTCCTATTATCCCTCAAACGGTATGTGTACCTACGTATAGGTAGTATTAAATTAGTGATGATTATTCAGCTATACTCTAGCTATTGAGAAAGGTTCAGGAGGAAAGCAATAAATACCAAGAGGATTGTGCGGAACTCGTAAAGTGGCAAAGCTGCTTGGCGATCTGCCTTTCATTAGAGATACCTACTAAGCTATTACAGAATCAAACAAATATATTGATTTTAGAATTATTGAAGGAGCTACAAAGTGGGTCAAACTGCGTAGCCCCGAATCGTCCTTTAAATGAATCCGTGACCTTGCATGTCATGGATCCATTGAGGGAAATTCACGATTGCTGAAGATTCCCATTGCCAATGTGGCAACCTTGAAAAAGACGCATATGTAAATAGGGAAACTCATGTGATTTATTGGGAACTTACATGTGGCCTCGTGCTTAGTCAGTTGTCCTTAAGGGGCCATTCCAGAAATATTTACGTGTTCTATGTCAACTGTTTTAAATGTTATTCTCAAGTAAAAGGTGGCAGTCGCAACACTCTATACCTAACCAAAATAATGTCCCGACCGATTTTAGAAATCTTTTGCACCACATTTCTTACTTAAGTACCTAGTTAGGGAACTAAAATGTGGATACTGTAAATAAATAGAAAGCCGTCAGACCCCTTTTATTTTGTTTTCGTTTTGGATATAAAATGAAACCACCCATTTATTGAGCTGTCGAAAACCGTGGCAGAATGAATGGCCTCTTAAGCTAACCACTTGTAATCAGTGCAGGCTTGAAGTCGATGTGTCGGCCTTGCTGCCAGCAAAAGGGTCGTCTATCATCAGCAAGAAACCACTAGTCAGATCCCTTTGGCCTGACAGCCCCTCATCCCATCCCTTTACTTCCGATGGACCTATAATTAATTTTCAGTTTCCACTGACCCGAAATGTTTCCTCCCTTGCGAGAGGTCAGCTTTTTTTAAGGAAAATAAACTGGTCCATTGTAAAGAGCCACCATACTTTTCCAAGTCAGTCACAGTCACAATCTGGGGCCTCCTTGTTTGGCAAAATTGTTCGCGAGAAACACGACCTACCTATAATACTCGTGCAAAATTTTCACAGAAATGTATGAATCGTTCCTAGTGCATGTTAAGCTCACCGGTGCTAGGAAAACAAATCCCAAAATATATAGGTATTACTTTCCCATGTACAAAGTAATGTTGAAAGTAGATTCCCACCAATCATGGGAGAAGTATACAAATTACTTGTCGAGTTTTTAACAAGGAACTAGATCATTACTCGTTACGTGGGAAAAGTAGGGGAAACTTACGTAAAAGTTATTTCCCTAAAGTGAAATAGGTAGCTACGCGGCCGAAAATCCTGGACATGGTACGGACAAGCCATTATATCTAGTGAGGTGTAAGATGAGAGAGAGTGCGGGAGCTCATTTTAATCTTGACTCTCTGCTGACTGAACCATCCACTATTCAGTGGTGGACGGGAGAAACGGTCAATATCCGCTAGATTTGGGGAAAACGGGAAAATTGAGTTAGATTGATTGAGTAATTTCATTTTGGACTGAAGCCAACAACTACGTCTTATTTTCCAGCACTTTCCCTCGAGGTGAGACTTTGATTTTGTGTCTATTTTTATTCCACAGAATACCTGCAATATGCTTCCTGCTATAGGGCTGTTACCAAAGATTGGGATTCCTGCGCTAACCGTTTCCTCAAGCACGTCACGAGTCATAATGCGTCAGCTATATCAGATGTCGAAGCTTGCTGGTGAGTTCCTAATGCTAATTTTACTCCCATTCATTCCATGCAGTTTAGTCCATGAGATGTCGAATCTTCGAGATGATCGCTATCAGTATGCTATAGCGAGATATATTTTTATTGCTCTTGCTAATCTTGCCACGATATGCACCACCCCATGCAACCTACGAAGGGCTCATAAGACAACGTAAGGGAGGCGGTTTGACACACGGGTGCCCGAGTGCTAGACGGACAGCACTTTTTATTGGAAAACGTGCACTGCAGCCGCCATCAAGAAAGGAACCTCCAGTAATGCAAATAATTTTCTAGCACCAGCAGGAGAAATAATTCCTTCATCCTAGCCATCAAAACACTTGAAACATTTAAATATCCCAACAAAATCCACTCCTCCTTGAAACTTGCTTACAAAGCTTAATGAGTAATCTAATTACCTCTCCCCGTTTTCAGTGCCAAACAGTCATTCCACAGATGCATTTACGAATTTGGGAACCTCCGATGTCGACCTGACGCAGCTTTTTTCCTGAAAAGGATTGCTGAGACTCTCTCCAACGTCCATGTGTACCGCACTACTTGCTTCCCGGAGGATCAGTTTCACGAGATGTGCGCATCCTCCAGGTGTGCGGCCACCACCCTTCTTCCTACCCTAACCTATCTGCTACTTGTGTTTAGGCTTATTAAGATGTCCCTACTGTGAGGTGTCTGTGCTCAATATTGGACAGACTTTCCGTAAACTCAGGAGGAGACTTCAGTTGCCACTGAGGTTTCAGTTTATTTTAAAGTGTATGATCCGCTTTTAAAACCACGTGTGATGATTTGTAAACTTTCTGGAAAGACCCATACAATTATTAGAAACACTTCGGAAGATGGCTGAAAACGATAACAAAGAAAAATTAAGAATGTCATATAAGCAATAAATATTCGGGTAACAATAAAGAAACGACCCCAACAGACTCTTCTGATCATTGGGGGGTTCTTTTATTTCCCCTTTTTCGGATGTCTGTCCATACGGTCCTATCCCATGATGAAGGTTCTAGGTGTACAAACACCAGCTCAAAAGACTCGAAGTCTGTTGGTTACAAGTATTTTGCATCCGATGTTGTATCTACTGTACTATATGCTTTTATTTTTTTACACTTCCAGGTATAGCAGACCCACCGGATAAATAACGTGTAAAGAACGTTTGCTACCTCCCGATTTTAATGAAGGCTTTTAACGATTTAAAAAAGTTTCCACTTTTATAATGCACCTATGTGCACTATAATGCACTATATGCACTTTCCTCAGAATATTACTAGTGAAAAACTTTAAAAATTGTTGATATCTTATTCCTGCTCAAGATAAGGTATATGTATACCCGTACCCCTTCTAGATGACCTGTCAACTTACCTCTGTATTTCTGATATGTAATATTCTTGTGTTAGCCTAAAATTTGTAAAAGTTATTTATTAATAGTGATTAGAGGTGCTGAGGTGGTTATAATATTGTAGGTAAGTAATTAAAGAAGCTTAAATTATAAATACACTGAATTTTAATGAATCGAAGAACACTAATTTGTCCATAAAAGAAGACAGCTTTGATTGAGACGTGAAGATCAGACAATTTCAAATAAGCATCTATGCACAACAGGTACGACAAGAGAAATACCTCGTGTATTGAACAGATCTGCAGTGATCTGCTCTAACCCAACTTTACCCGTATTTCGAAAATGAAACTAGTTTACCTTCAGGTACCTAGGTGTAACGTTCTGTTCGTCAAGACTACCCCCTGGCAGGGAGAGTGTGAAGTAGGGCGAGGGTGTAATGGGAGGGAGATAGGACGGACAGGTGTGCAGGAAGAAACTGAGATAAAGCATCCGTTCCTTGGTTTATGTGGAGTAGAGGCATTTGTGTTGAATGTGATACAGCCCTGCGCGGTATTAAAAAGACTCGAAGGGGGGTAAAACTGATATGTGGCTATTTTTCGAACAAAGCTTTGTGATATCCAAGCATGTCCCCGGACCCAAGGACACAAGATCTTATATAGGAATAGTTTGATAGCCAGTTCCTTAAAACTTACAAAAACTATCCATCCAAAGCAAATAGGAAGCCACCACTATGTGGTATAATTCTGAAACCTTCCCTTCAGAGAGCTCATGCCACCTTTCAAAAACTCACTTACAACCAAAATAAGAGTAGAATAAAAGTTGGAATAAAAGCAAGAAAATTAGGGCATAAAAGAAGTTTATGTACGAGGATGCCCTTTTATTCCCACTTCCACTGATACTAATCACATTTTTCTTTTCAAAAAGAACACACAGGATTATCATAAAAGGGACAGTTTCCAGCAAAAAGCCTCTGTGATCACGGTGGTTACTTTGCTCAAGATAATCTAAAATAAGAAAAAGAAGAGCAACCCGCAAAGCTGAACGCTGACTCGCGTCCAATTTTACGACGACTACAATTCAATTTTTATCCGCGAACTCGCTTTGACTTCCACAACCCATTGTTTGTGACACAGCGGTATGCAAACTGTACCACCCTGTCACATCGCGGTTATTTATGCCTTTCTTTTTGTCTTCCTGCATTACTTTCTCTTAAAAATAGCGGCTCCCAAAATTTTTGGGTTACCCTTTTTTAGAGAAAATTTCTTCGCGGAACCCATTCCTTCAAGGGCTGTTTGGTACTGGGTTCAACATATTCAAGAGATTAGTGTCAAGCTACAGGAAAGTAGGGTTCTTAAGGCGTTACCGCAAGAAATTTTAACTTCAAGCTATGTCAGGAGTATTCGGAAAAATTAACAGAATTTAGATTTCGAAAAATATTTACGAATGCTTGGGGTTCGGGGACCACACACACTGGGAAACGCCCTAAAACATCTACAATGAAAAAAAAAAAATGTAAAAAGACAGAGTAAGGCCTCAAGAATGTAAAGTCTACCTTCTAAATTTTCCTAGCTCTACAAATGCAGTTAATCTCGCAGGGATAGAAGTAGCGAGGTTATAGTCGTAAGGTATTGCTTATTTCGCGCACAGTTGAGCACATTAAGAGTACCCATAGCCACCCCAAGTGTCTGAGAGCACGAAAACACACTCATCGCTATTTCTTCAGTGTACTAAAACGCTTTAGATATTTTTCAAGCAAGAAGCCGTTAAAAAATGTCCTTATTTGCGTATCTACTGCACAGTTTCGGAAAGCGTAACATCAATTAATTATTTAATAAAAAGTTTGTTTTGCGGTAGGTACCTGCCTAAAGGTTGAGATACCTACATAGAGGAAACATGTGATTGTGGGCAACGACGCAATGCTTCAGTCCTGTTAATCTTCAAGTGCTATACAGTGGCATACTAAGGCCGTACCGCCATTCCCGCGTCAATATTCATTGAGATTATGGATTTCTTCCACGATAGCTGAATGTACCAAAGTACAAAAATAACTTGATAGCGTAAGTAAACGGCGTATTACTTACTTCAAAAATGGCCGAGTCGACAATCACCTGCCTCCTCTAGACGCACTGGGAACTGAACACACTACTAACATTCTTACGGAACTGTTGCTTGGGGCTGAATTTCTTCATTTTCGAGCATTATTTGAGTTGTGTCTTGAGGTGGATGAGAGGACGTGAGTCAGTCCAAATGGCTGTCCTGCTGTCACCGAACGCTTTCTCGAACGGGAAATCGCGCAGCCGACATGCAGTGCAAAGTTAAACGGCGATGCTCCTGAAAATGCAAAAAGTGAACATGATATTCCGAGACAAAACAGACAAACAGCAGGAACAGACAGATGACACACATTTTTCAGTCAGACTCAATTTACAAGCCCAACCTAGGCCCCAAAAATTTGAGCCATGGCTTTCGACACCCTGACACAACGCAGAATGAGCCCCCAAGTTAAACCTGGGGTTAATTATACGTGTAACCGAAGTGTTAGCGAACACACTGATTCTAACGCATTCCTGACTATAATGGGGACACTCTCCCCCACTAAATACACGGGGGGGGGGGGCCTTACTTATATCCATACCTAGTACCGTTACGATCGGCAATATTTCTGGTAAAAAGTGACTTGGCAACATTGTCATGCGGAAGGAGAACAAGGGGAGAATAAATAAAAAGGATTGCAGAGACTGCAGCAAATGTACAGGGATTATCCCTATAGGGTGCCAGGGTCGCCACGGTGCTTCCTGCGAGAAAGATAAAATGCTAATTTTTCTTTCCCAACTCTTTAGGGGGTTTCCTTGGAAATTTAAGAGATTCTCACATTATGATAATTTGTATAATTATTTAAGAGGACGCTTCTGTTGACGGTGCAAGTCAGCGCTGGCTCCGAGGCGAGATGAAGCGTATATGAGTGAAGAAGGCTATTGTGATTACAGAGACCCTGACTTCTTATGGCTGTAGCAACTGGGTAGGTACAACTGCATGCGGGTTCTGTTATCTTCGCTTACTCTGCATTACGTGACGATACCAGGTCCTCAGTACCTGCTGTCACTTTACTAATACCATTCATAAGGCGATTCACGTCCAGAGTTCAGCCAACCCACAATTTCCCGGAGGGGGGGGGGGGGGGGGGATGGCCGGTATTTTTTTGTTCAGATCGGGGAAAACCCCCAAAAAACCCGCTCAAAAAAAATTTTTTACTTGACGGTGCACAAGTGGTCTTGGAATTTTTGTCCTTCACTTTGGTAAAGGTTAGTTCCATGATATCGGCTCGGTGCGCGGTCCGGTGCACCATATTTTGGATAGGAAATTATATCAACATCTGGGAGGGCCCGGTGAATCAGTGAAGGCCCTCTGTGTTTCGCTTATGTGTTGTTGTGAAATTATGACCGAATGACCGTTTATTTTTGGTTCAGAGGACGTCCAGTGGCAGTATAGTAAGTATCCTGCAGGGAAAGTCTGAAATCTTTGTTCGTAAGTAGGTATGGTGCCTACCTAGGCAATTCTATTTTTTCAGATTTATTTCAAATGCAATACTATACGTGATACAATACAAATTACGAGAAAATACAATACATTTCCAAACAACATTATTCATAGACCCAAAATATGTACCAGGTGTGGGTACAGGTGGAGGCAGGTATAGTAGGCAAAACCTACATGTCAGAAATTTGTATTGGAGTAATAGGGAAATGCTGTACAATGTCTGACTTGACTGCCATACAGGAATGTATAGATAATGTGTAAATTTTTATACCTACAATATACTCGGCTGTCGAGGCTTTCTGTTACCTAATAAGTCACACTACAGAACAAACTGTTAGGTGCCTAATAGGTCCTACGCCAAATAGGAAAAGATCGGTCTAGGTAGGTAGGTAGGTGCCTACATCCCTCCAGGAGGTAAACAAAACAAATACCTAGAAAAATGCACCCCACACCACCACAATAACTACTCTTCATTCAGCGCAGTCATATCTATGGGTAAACAGAACAGCCTCGATAGCTGAGTGGTCGAAATGGTTTTCTATAGAGGAACACTGAACAATCACACCGGTTTCACAACTGAAATGTTCAACATTTCAAGTGAAATTTATATTGAGGCTGTAGTGGTTCGGAACCCACCTAAAACTGTAGGTCCCCATTGTGTACTGCACGATGGCTGGGGAGCTGGTATTCGGTATTGCGGATAAGGTGTACCTACTCATCGCACTTCCGCCGATACTTGCTTCGGATTGTCGCACGACACTGCGACTTAGTTAGCAGAGGGTTGGGGGGGACAAGCCCAGCAACTAGACCGTTTTCAAGAACTGTCCATTGTGCTCAGCTGGCAGCACTACCAAATACCAGCTCCCCAGCCATCGAGTAAACGATGGGGACCTACAGTTTTAGGTGGGTTCCGAACCACCACAGCCTCGATATAAATTTCACTTGACATGCTGAACATATCAGAAAAACTTTTTGGTAGGATTGGGATCGAACCGGTGTGACCAGGCTGTCTCTGCTCCTCAAAAGTCGACCATTTAGACCACTCGGCTATCGAGGCCGTGACACTGCGACTACTTATCGGAGTGTACTTCTTACTTGTTCCCAATGTTCGTTGACTGGCGGATGGGGTTCGAATTTTTTATTTTCCAGAATGATTCACCTCTAGCGGCGGCTCACTCTGCCGCTTGGTGCACCTGGTTACGGGTCGCACTGACTGGAGGATATTTTTTTATATATATGGAACAGCCCTGTGATTCACCTCTAGCGGCGGCTCACTCTGCCGCTTGGTGCACGGAAGTGCGATGAGTAGACCTTTACCGGTATTGCTGCCAGCTGAGCAAAATGGATAATTCTTGTAATGGTCTAGTTGCTGGGCTTGCCCCCCACCCCCCCCCCCCCCCCCCACCAGTCTAACCTAACCTATGGGTAAACAGAAAATTGCGGAATAGGTCCTACCCACACCATAGGAAGGTAGGTACGTGTAATAAACCAATATTAGGTAGGTACCTACCTACGTACCTCCTAGTGATTTGACTGATGTGCGATCCACATTTTATGCAATAGGTGTCCAACATAACATAAAATCCAAAAATCATTTTTTTAGATAAACCTATGCCCACAGAATGTGGCAGATAGGTAGGTAAGTATACAGCCTACCTATATACCTACCCACGACACGGCCGTCACAGAATAAGGGTCTCTCCTGTATTACAAAATTTAGATAAGTAGGTAGGTACCTACCTAATTGCAAATTGCAACCCATCCCCCAATACAGTAGATGTCATCATAAGTCACCCAATCTATACCTACCTACGAGTCCTGTCCTACGACACCTACGATTCTCAGATGACAGGATGTTACACAAAAGCAGCTCATATCAACCAATCGACATGTCAGACATAAGAAGACAGGTCGCGATCTTCCGGCCGGAGGTAGTGCGGGCGAAGGACGTGAGAACCTCTCCCCGCAAGTGCTCAAACCATACTGAGCTGTGACCGCGCGTTGTTTCTACACCATGACTTTTTTTCAAAATGTGTTTTTCACACATATTTATCATTTATTATTTGCCAACCTAAGGAGAAATTCAAAAAACTGCTTCGGTCACGAACTAAGTTACACCTTCTACATAACAACTGTAATAATTCGAAATTTTTATTCCCAGTCAAATACGCTCCCTAGCCGTTTGAAAAAACCGTGTTTCACGATTTTTAATTTACTAAAAAATTAATTTCTAATAATCCGAGAACAAATTCGAAATTCTGCTACGAACGTTCCCTAGACATTTACTGGAGCTACTTCTATACAAAATTTCAAGGCAATCCGTCGGCCCGAAAAAATTAAAAAAAATTCAGAAGATAACATGGTAATCTAATGGGTGAAGCGCAGCCTTAACGCGAATCTATTTGAGACCTTATAGGTAAGTCGAGCTTTAGCTTTACCTGTAATACTGTTACCTACACCACTATTCGTGAGGGCATGTGAGGAAAAACTCTTAAAATATAACTGGGCGGTAAAGTACGCTTAACTAAACTATAACAATAAAGGTTGGTTCTACTATCCAAATCATATAATGGGTAGGTGGGCATTGCCTCCAATCCACTTTCCTCACTACTTTCTCTCTCAGATAAATCAAAATCCAATCCAGAGGAAAAAGAAATGCTGGCTTCCTACTATTCCCCCCAACCACAGATGAATCATCGCGTCAGGCCAAATGTAGGCATGTCAGCAAGTGCAAAAATAAATAAATACTTATATAGGTAAAGGGTACGATAATGGTCACACACTGTTAAGCCATAAATTTTAGAGCTCTTCCATACGACCTGAAGGATTAAAAACGGCTTTTTGCACCCAAAAACCACGATTACTGAAAAGGAGTACAGGATTGAACTACGCCTGCAAAAACCGTGATTATGTAATCCCAAAGTCGGTCTACACGTATTTCCAGCCTAATTGAGATTTTGACACAGGGTTATTCTACATGTAACACCTTGTTCCAGTCTCTGTTTTAGGACGAAATTAGAGAAACTATGAGGAAACTCGTAGTTCTGGGATAGGTACATAGGTGCGAAGGGATCGTAAGCTGTTTTAGCAGCAATGCATACCTTACTCGGAGGAACGTCGGGGTCCGGGTCCGAGGTTGCGTCTGCGTCATAAGCCGTGTCATCGTCTCGCTCGTCTCCTGAGTCACCACTACTGACGCTGTAACAACAAACCGTTTGAAATGTCAAAAGCCAACAAGATGTCAGACGTTCTAGAAGGCAAGAGGTCAGACCCCCCTCCCCCTTAAGGCAATGAAATACCAAGGTGTAACACATATTTGGCTTCTTGGGCCGTTTGATTTTTCGCTCCCGTGCTAGTTTTTCGCTTGAGTTTCTATCTGTGTTTCAAGTTTCACTATACGAATCAATAATTACATTTATACGATTGGAACCTTTTCAGTTTTCAACCCGCAGAGTAACAGCAGCGGGTTAACTTTTAATTTGAAATAAGTAACTCTTTCGTTTTAGTAAGATATAGCAGAGCATTTATCCAGGGGTAACTACCAACGCTCAAACAACTAACTAAAATTTCTGAGATTACATCCAGAGCAATATAACCTACACTAAGGAAGTCCAGGAAGATTTTCAATACAGAAATAAACGTAGCAAAAGTCTTGAGAATAATATCTACTTATACCTTGTGAAAAGTAATAGAAATCGACCCATTACGTTTTACTCTGTTAGGCAAAAAAAAAATCGTATATTTTGAATACCTCCCACATTTGGACTTGGTGCTATTCCTTCCACATTTCAAGGAAACGCCACACTATTTCTAAGGCTAAGAGTGCGTCCCACCATAGTCGGTTAACAGTTAAACCTAGGTTAAAGTCGGTTTTTAACATGAACTCATTGGAATTTAACTGGGATTTAAGTTAACTGAGTATCGTGGAACGCATCCTAATTCAACTTCTATTAATGCCCCTCGATATCTTCGCTAGCACTTCCCTACACAAATCTGACGTCATACGGCTGCAGGAAATTCAAGTATTTAATTTAGTTTAATAGGTACCTAAAATTTCAAGCAAATTCTAATAAAAAACTGAAAGAGTCTATGATTTTGTGCGCTAACAATGGATTTTACCAAAAACTTATCTGTCTTCCTATCTATAACTCCAATTTTGCATACCTACATTAAATGTAACTTTGAGGACAGAGAAGTTTCTGTTAAAATCCAACACACGTCTAGGAAGGTATTTACGAGCAGATTAGGGCTACCTTCTACATCAAGTAGTAAAATAATAGCTTAAAGGTGAGACAGTCAATAAAATCCAGGTGGTCTTAATGTGCAGTGAGTGTCGTTTACCTTGTTCTCAGGTCAAGCAAGCCACTCTTGGCTACCATTCTTGGGTCTGGGAAGAAAAAGAATGAGGATCGAAAGTGAGAAAGTCGTGCTTTTCAAAAACCAAATATGAAGTTAATAAAGCAGTCACTGAGAAAAAACTTGTTCGGTTTGACTATTATTAAAATAAGTGCCAGTTGCTTTTTGCCCCAGCTTGGTTGATGCAACCCACTTTTCGTTTGATGCTGCGAAAAATAGCAAGGATGGCTTGTTACGAACAAAATAACAAGGTGTTTGTCCATAACAAATAAACACTTATTTTCTCAGTGATAGGACTGATAGGTAGGTTGCAAATCGTCTGCAATACAGCTGAAAAAAGTAAAAATTAACAACCATTTACGCATACCTACAGAGATAAAGAGGTAAAGAGTGGGCATGCCATAAAGTGACCTATATATAGTTCTCTATAGTAAAATAATCAGGAGCAGTTAGGTACAATCATAATGGTAGCCACCGTTGTGGCTGCGAATAGCACAATCTGTTTAGTTTTTAGAGCAGGGCCGCGCACAAACCCCACAGGCATTAAAAACAGTAATATCACAAAACTGTCACATATTTCTTCCGACACTCCTCTTACGTTCAGGAAACAATTAAACGATATCTTCAACGTGAAACTGAGTGAATATTGTCTCTCTGTAAATCACAAAAGGGAATCAACAGAAATTCAAGGGTCAGTGCATCATTTCCAATCCCGTATTATTTCGCATGCCAGACGGAGCATTTTACTGGCTTTTCATGAATAGATTTCCATCAATGGATATTCTCTTTTGCCTTATTTCTTTCACTGAAACTGTCAGGACATTTTTATGAAACGGGTGATAGACCGTCAGTGTGAATAAAATTCGCTTCCGTTAGTTCACCTACGACCCTTCTCTTTCCCAGTTAAAGTAATCAACTGATTTCACCGAGAATGGGAAAGAATTCTCCGTTCCCAGCCCAAGTTCACCCCCGGGCTTTCTCAATGTCCCCATCAAACCCTTTTTGCTGATTAAAATCGCTGGCTTGGCTTTTGACTGAAAGCACCGACATTTATCATAAAAGGTGTCAGCTTGGGAAAACAAACGGTGGAAAACGTTGCAAAAAATCACGGAGTGGAGAGACACGGAAAAATCCGAAATATGTGCTCGACAAGAGCTGAATTTCAAACAGGATATTGTGTAGGCACATACCTCCCTAACTCATTTCCTCAAAATGTGAAATTGTAAAATTCGTACATCATAATTTTCTTTTCTACCTACAATGGGTATTCTTTTATGTCCCTTTTTTCGAAGAATTAATAATATACTAAAATGAAGTTAACGCAAGAATGGAGATACCTACCTAGCTTCCACTTTACGTTAAATATTGAGACTTGTGAACGCTAAATAAGGGAAAGAATAGCTCTTGGCAGGGTGTGAGATCAGTTATCTGAGTTACGCCGTTTTCGCGAAGTGATTAAGACCACATAGTTGGAATATAGGAGGTATAAAGTTTCTTTTAAGTTGCTTGAGCGCCAGTCAGGCTCCAAAGTGGTGTAGTACTTAGATTAAAGACTCCAAGAAGAATAAATTACTTTCCACCACTTTAAACCCATCTCATGCGAAGTTTAACGCCGATGATAAGAGATTAGGAAGGAAGATGGGAAGTACCTAAGTATACACATAGGTACACACAGTAACCCTGGCTTCACGTCATATACAAATATACCACGAGTTTGGAGGTATCCAGCCTTGAAAAGGGTTTCTTATTTCAAAAAACATTATACCTAAAATACAGGTGCAGAACCAACGTTGTCTGAGATTTTTACTGAACAGCCAGACGTTTTAAACTTTAGTCTCATCTCTGTCGGGGGGAAGAGCTCAACAGAAAACATTAAAAAAATCATGGAAAAGCTGTCTTATATACAAATCTGTTTTCGGATATATAGACCTTATCCAGTAATCCTTGTGGAGAACAGGAGGGGGTGGTCCAGTTACCCCAAAATCCTGGGTAACTGGGCCAACTGGGACATCAACATATATATGTGAATATCTCCGGGACTAATTTAAATATTGATAATCAACAAGAATGCGACCAAAGGGTAATAGTTAACGATGCTAGAAAGTTAATTTTGCGACCAATCAGACTGAACAGTACCCAGTACTGGATGTATGAATCTTGAGCAGGAATGAATTCTGTAAATCAATGGCCCAGTTACCCGAACTGACCTTAATACCTACTCGATATTTGTTTTGCAAGAAATGAATAAAAATTTGCAGTACCCATAAAAAATGACATTAAAGTCTAGAGCTGAAAATTTAATAAGAGAAACAGAGAACAAAAGAAGTAGAGACAAACTCACCTCCTCACGCCCGGGGGCCCCGCGACGTCGGACTGAGTGGAGGTCGAGGGCAGATCGCCCCGTGCTCTGCGCCCCTGCGGACCTACTCGCAGCTCAACAAGCAGATCCTTAGCAGCTGCTGTCAAAAACGTCTTGAACACTTGCTGAGGAACAGAGAAAAACACACCAATCAGTTATACAATATTATTTAAATCAATAGAAGGCACGCATACACTAGAAAATACGCTAGGAAATAAATTAATGTGTCAGTGCGGGTCACCAGTTTTGCCGGGCAGTATGAGGGGCAATTTCTGCAGCTTTAGCTCACCACCCCAAGCCACACCTACCTGATACAATCAGTCTCTCTCTACTATTTCTCTTCGTCTCTAGAGCCTAGACACGCGATAAAACAGTCCGTCATTAGTACAGAAAGGTGCCGCTAAATTACACAAAGCACGTGAGTTTTCATTCGAACACTAAACAGCCTCGATAGCCGAGTGGACTAAATGGTCGACTTTTGAGGAGCAGTGAGAGCCGGGTCACACCGGTTCGATCCCGATCCTACCAAAAAGTTTTTCTGCTCGGCATTCACCTCTGATATGTTCAGCATGTCAAGTGAAATGTATATCGAGGCTGTGGTGATTCGGAACCCACCTAAAACTGTAGGTCCCCATCGTTTACTCGATGGCTGGGGAGCTGGTATTTGGTAGTGCTGCCAGCTGAGCACAATGGATAGTTCTTGAAACGGTCTAGTTGCTGGGCTTGTCCCCCCCAACCCTCAGCTATAAGCTATATAAGCTATAAGCAGTTCACTAGAATTATGCTATGTCTCGTATCACCCTGTTTGATGTCTAGCATGTGACTTCACTCGAAGCAGGTAAGTTTTTATGACAAGCGGGATATTAAGGTCAAGGTGACAGTAGAATTGTAGTGGCCGCACAAATTTACGACCACAACCCCTCTACAGACCCGGTCAACAGGGAGGTGGGGTGAGTACGGGGTGGGGTAAGAGCAGACTTCTATCTGCGATAATAAATATTTAATGAGATGCGGCCTGTTCGGCCTTTCGTATTGTTAGAGGTCGAAATACTATAGACTGCCATGACTGGGGTTCGAAATTTGAATTCCAAACTTTCATATTTGAGTCTAGCTTTTGTCTTCTCCTCCTCCTATAATACCCAAATGTATTAAAGGTTTGTGATTTGTATACTTCGGCCATGCACGTCCAGGGACATGCCCAGACGAAAGGAAAGGAAAAAGAGAAACAAGGTAAAAAGGCAGAAACTGACCAAATTCATCCCTTCTTTTTGATGAGTGCACCCCTATTTTAATTAGGTTCTATTTCACATTTACTCCAAGTTTACATACCAAATCTGAAAAAAATCGGGCTTAGTATAGTTTGGACTAACAGGGACTGATGGATCTTCAAGAAATACTCTTTTTGGTGCTCTAGGGAGTGTAGGGCAACCCAAACATTCACACCATCACAGAACGTGACTACTCATCTAACCGTAACAGGAAATGGTAGGAATATCATATCCCTACATGAAGGTACATATTATGAAGATGATGTGGAAGAAGAATAACAAAAACTAACCAAAAGAAAACATTGTTTCCCCAACTTCGAAAATATTACAGCAGTATACCTATATTCTTATTATTTCAGTTCTCAACTGTAAACTTTGCTTTCTTTTGTAATATTCCCCAGTGTTTTTCCTTACCACAAAAAGAGATATACAGCCATGAATAAGGGAGCAAAACATATTTCCCCTAAAAGGCAGCTTGGAAATATGAGGTACATGACCTGTGCCGGAGCTCAATGTTCGCGGTCACGGAGAGAGAAATTCGGGTTGCATCCGGGGCATCTGGGTTAACCCCCATGAGGGGAACACCGGGAGCCTCCGAGGTCTGGAACGGGGTAGACCGATAATGTTCAGGGTCTGCATAAGTAATTAACCCCATGCAGCGAAGGGTGAGGGGTGAGTGTATCAGTTTATTTTCATCTCGCGAAGCCAATGCTTGATAAAAACATGTTTCTGCTCGCAAACTCCTTCCCAATTTACATATGCCCCCAAGCCAAGCAAAAAACACAACACATATTATAAGCTTTACAACTGCTCGTTCGCGGGATGATTTTGGAGAGGGAATGTGGTTGGGGGTAGAATTTTGCACTGATAATGGTTCTCTAAAAATACTGTTTATTTAAAATTACTTCCTCATTACTCTCACACCGCCTATACTACTTCACAGCACTTGTGTTCCATAAAACCGGTGGTAAGTGTTTAATTTAGAAAATGGCAATAAAAGAAAGCCACTTCTACCTGCTGAACTGCTGCGGTTCTTGGGGTCAATCCAAAGTCAGTATAAAGTAAAAATGATGCGAACGTCAAGTTTACGTGCTACGGTGGAAAAAGCTAGAAACAAGCGCACAGCGAGAAATATTTTGCTACGTTCCCATTATACATCCGATATTTTTATCATATGACAACAACTAAAATCAGATTAAACTCTAGCAGTGCACAGCTAGGATTAAAGTCGTCCATGCATCGGACGTGCAGGTAAATATAACCGTAACTAACAGAAACTCACCGTGGCCTGAGCTTGATTTCTCATTTCTCTCAGATCAATATTGCGGAACAGCTCGCACCGGAGCAATGCCTCCAGGCCTGGGGGTCCATCTGGGCTTTCGAAGATGAGGTCCAGGACCTCCAGCACCTGTGGATGCGTGTGTAGGTCCAGCAGATGGCCAGGTGTGGGTGCAGGAGTGTCCAACTCGTAACCGGCACACATTTCAAACAACACGTGGCCGAACGCGAGGCTGTCCAGGGCGGCAGGGGGCGCCGACAAAAGAGGAAGCACTCGGCTCCGCGCACCAAGCAGCGCGGACTCAAGCCCCGCTAACCGTGCCACGCCGTGCTGCAGCACTATGTTGCCGGAATGGAGGTGACCGGGCGGGAAACCGCGTTCACGCAAGAAGAGCAACGCTTCGAGCACCTGCCGACCCAGCCTCGCGGCCTGGGGTAACGGTAACCCAGACCCACGACGCCCGTACTTACGGGACCAATCTTCGTCCCACGCACTGCCGTAGATGAGGTCTTTGAGACTGCCACGGTCGCTTACGGGGATTGTGGTAACCATGAAGGACCTCTGGCCCACAATATGGAAGTCCACATCTAGAACTGGGTGAATATAGGGGTGCTGAAGAGCCCGGAAGAGGTCGCGGATGGCGTCCCGGGAGTGAGGCCCACACACAGAAGGTGCACAGGCACCTCGAGGGGTAAGCGTGAGCAGCCGCTCCGTTTTGATAGCTTGGTCACGCACGAGGAACCAGTGCTTGTCGACGCGGGAGCCGATGTCGTTGAGCTGTCGCAGGAGGACGTAGCGCGGATTAGAACGAAGGTACGCCACGCACACGCTGGAAGCTCTCTCACGAGTCTTCCGCTCCAGTTCAAGCCGCTCACAAGCTCCAGGCTCGGGCTGCAGAGCTGTGTACGCATACGTCCCGTTGTGTCTGCAAAAATAATATTTATATTATTTTCCTTTCTTAAAATCAAATGAAGTGTGGAGAGTGAGTTTAGCACACTTGAGGAAAGTAAATAACTTATCTTGTGAGCTTCATAAGAACTCACCACGAGACTATCTCCGCTATTTGTGAGCTTCATAAGAACTCACCACGAGACTATCTCCGCTATTTGTGAGCTTCATAAGAACTCACCACGAGACTATCTCCGCTATTTACGCACCTATGATAAAATTCCATGAAAACCTTCATCAGAACCGGGATCACTCGAATAGTTTTACAATGTCTTTCCTAAGGAGACTTGAAGACAACTAAATTAATGCAGAAATACCACATGGCCATGTGTGAGCATTGTTGTTTAGAGATTCAGCAATAAAGTCTATTCTTAGGTTCTGAACCGTCCGTGTTGTAAACACCTCAAAGCTAGTGAAAGGGCGCTATCCATCTTCAAACGATCTGGACTTGATCAGAAGGTGCAGAGAGTACGGAGTTCCCCCTATTGATCAGAAGGTGCAGAGAGTATGAAGTTCCCCCTCTTGATCAGAAGGTGCAGACTGCAGAGTCCCCGCCTTCGATGCCAAGATACTAAGCTGCTGTTACTTCAGTATAGAGTACCTTTAGACTAACTTGATGTCGTAGTGAAGAAATTGGCAATTACCTTAACAATTAGCTAATTCAATTCAAATTCAGAGTATCCAGACTGAAAAGAGGAGCTCGGCCTATTCAATTCCATTAAGTACTTTTTTCTTTTCCGGCTAATTTCCATTAGTAAGCTTTCGAAGTAAGCTCTCACCTGTTATTTTATTACTTTCAGCATCAAATCATCAAAGCATTTTTACTCAATGAATAATTCAATTCCCATCACATTATATCGACATACGTCACACACCTTCTCACCTTCATTTTAAGACAGCTGGCGTGGCATATAGGTCATGAGAGGGCAAAGAAGAAACAACAAAACCTACCGGGACCGGTCGTCACCGGACAAGGAAAGACACGGTATGAGCCTGGCTAGAGAATCCAGAGGCGTTCGGGCAACTTGCTCCGAGCTGCAGGAACGAGGAGTCCCTCTAGCCGCTGCAGCAGCTGCCGCCACTGCCAGGTCGCGAGGATTCAGCTCCAGTGCTGACTGGGTCTGCCGCCCCGCGAACCGCTTTCTGCGCTTGCTACCCTTTCTCGTAGTCTTCCCATGTCCACGGCAATACTTGTCATGTCCAGTGACGTCCTCCTTGTTCCCAGCCTGTAGCCGGGTGATGTTCTTCTTATACATGGACAACATGGTGACTAAACAACGACTGAGAGGTGAGCGACAACGAACGGACGTACGGCTTCCCCAAAGAGCTGGCAATTGTAATCCGTGCTGAGGGGCTTCCGATGCTCCAACAAAGGTCCGCCCACAGATTTAAAGGTCACGATTTCAGTTTAGTTTAGTGTTTGCATTGTCTGGTTCTCTTTACTAGATAATCGTTCGTGTACGTATTTATTTATGGTTCATCAGTTATGTTCATTGTAATATAGGTAGATACATATTCTTTGCATCAATAATACATGCACTCATTAAGAAATAAAATCAGAATTCTCTCGTGAAACTCCTAAAGCAGTTTCATTTCCAAAATTATGCCTTAAGGGTAAGATCAACAGCAGCACTATCCACTCACTGATATAGCAAAACAGCACAAAAAGCAACGAATCCGAAGCAAGTCATGATCAGAACAGGGAAAACGATGCTAGAAACTACCGCCGATACCCGATCCGATAACCTTTATTCCACGTATATGGGTCAATAGCGAACGTTGGAACGTTCGGTCAGAACGGGAGCGTTCCCACTGGCAGACTGGCAGCACCGCCCGCTGCCCGCTGACCAGCTGGCCTATCCTGCATGCCACCCTCGCGTGAGCACTTTTCATATTACTTTATGGCGACCTCCGTGATTCCCAGAGGGCGGTAATTTAGCAGTAAGGTTATCGTAGGGGAGGCGCGACCTTTCGTCCTATTTCACGGCCACGACAACCCGAAACTACCGAACCCCAACACCTACAGTTTGTTACATATGAATATTAAATGCGAAACCATGTTCGAACTGGATGATAAGAAAAACACCAGTTTTACGAATTTGTTGACTACCCCATAACTTGTTTGCCTTTAACAGGCTAATGGGCTTGTGTAGTATAGAATGTACGAACCTTGGAAGTGAGCATGTGCACGCGCGCAGGCAAGGGCCGTTGCTCGTATCAACTCAAATGTCAGTGCCATAAGGTTTACTTTACTGGCCCTCTAGAACCAGTAACGACTGTGTTGTGAAAACGAGAGGATCAAGACCAACCACGGACCACCCACTGTTCTCAGACGTTCAAGTAAGAGTAAGTCTGCTTTGGGATAGAGGGTAAATGAGGGAGTGGCAACTTTTTTACGATATAAAAAATAAAAAAAGTTAGCGAATTTGACAATCCTCTACGGACTCTGTAGAAACGAAATAAGAGGTTATTACCTGCACCGCCTCTGGTACCAGCAGACAAGAATCGCCAGAATACCTCCTCCCGCAGACACCACCAGGAAGGAGACCGCGATCTGTAACCAACATTTGGAAATCACAGGAAACTGCTTCAATAATTCATTAGGGTTGATTAGTCTGCTCGGCAAATGCAATTCCGATCTGATCAATAGACGGGAATTGCAGCTGATGCATCACACGCACCCATGAGCAGCTATTAATATGCATCGATACGTAACATTTTAATGAGTCTCTGCTGATTGGCAGTTGGGTTATCCTAAAAGAACATTATAAAGAACCTAAATCAATGTTTTTATACCGGAAAAGCAGCGCCGCGCGCCGGATTAAACTTCAACGAAGCCCTAAGCTAGACCCTACTTCTAGGCCCTATTATTTTATCATTTTTGCCACTTCGTGCCAAGCGAAGAAGGATGTGGGGAGAATAAATAAAAGTCAAATCAGTTATCGAGCGAGCGTAGAGAGCGAGACCAAACTTTCACCGATCTCCGTAAAATCGCCATATTTTACGGAAAGAACTGTCAATTTCCTAATCGTTTATTATGTTTGAATTTTTGTTGGCCCATTCAGTGCGTAGGCGCAAGCTATATAGCTTATCTAGCTTAGTGGCTAATCCAGCACTGCGGATATTAGTTACGTAAGTGAATATAAAAGTTCAATAGTAATTTATGAATGCTAACTTGCGTATGTAGGCAGGTAGTACATATAACATGGGTTTGTAGAAATACTAGAAATCAAATACAAAGGTAATAGTGGCTATTCCATGAAGTTTGCATCGAATAGTATTACCATTTCGTAAATGTGTGAATACAGTACCTACCGAAGGGGCCTGCTAGTTACAATCAAATTTTATTATTAACAAGAATTAAAAACTGTATCGACGAATACGTTCATAATTATGTAATTACGTTCTTTCAAGTACCTAACTATCTATAACAATAGATATGCCATAGTTTTGTTGTCAATCAGGTACCCAAGGCTTTAGTGTCGACATACAGACACCTACCATATCCCCTATACCTGACCCAGCATCCTGATTACACGCCTTGCACTTCAATGCAGGGGTGCTAGGTTTTTGTGTTCCAATCAATGATTTGAGTGGTGAACTAATAAGTTTTTTTAAGTGGGACTAACTCACCCAGTACTGGTGTATGCTGGGGGCGTGCACAAACACGTCAAGCTCCTGGCCTTCCCGCATCCTGAACGAGTCACATGCGGTAGATCAGGTAAATAAAATTGAAAATGTATTTGGCGGGGATTACTGGCTCAGGTGGGCCGCCATGCAGACACGGTGCTGATCCGCGCAGGCTCCCGCGCAGGCCCACTTCCACCCTCAGGAAAATACGGATGGTGTTTCAGTTGGCGCCAAAATTTTGAAGCTTTCCATGAGTCTGCAATGTATAAAGTTCAGTAGTAACAGACAGTTCAGACAGGTTTGGTGTGGATTTCACAAGCCCCCATAAAAGTAGGCTATAGCGCTACGTCGCACTAATGTTTCCTTTCGGACGCCATAGTCAACTTTTACAAAGCTTGACGAGTTGTGAAAGCCATCCAAGTTACGATAAAGTACGCCATTTTTAAGGCTGAGTCCAAGAGGTAGCCAATTGAAATGACTATGGCGGGGCCAACCGTCAACGATAAGTAGAGGTGAAACTACGTTTGACAACTGGTAGGTAATCAAATTATTAGTAGGTACAATTTAAGGATTTTAGGGATAGATAGATAACTTACCATGGAAGGAATAACTGGAGATCTGTAAGGGCCCCGTTTCCAAAAAATCGAACAGGGTTCATACCTATATGTCGCAGATGTAGTCGTAGATTGCCATTATTATTATAGATCGTAGGCATAATGGTTGCCTGGTCCTAGTGCATGGGTACAATTTCTATAGGGTTAAAATACAGATTTTCCCGAAGAAAAATTTAATTTGAAGAATATCTCGGAAACACAAAGAAAATCAAAGGCACGTCTGTAGTGAAGACACAGTCATCTCATTCCAGAGATCTCGAATTTGAACGGGTCGTCCCTATGACCGATGAGAGAATTTGGCCGAAAAACACTGAATCATTGTTCTTGGTCAATGCTCTTTGGGAGAGCGTACATCACTGTCAAAGTAGACAACCTCAAAAACTTTAAGATCTTGAATTAAGTAACCAAAAATGAAACGGATCACTAAGCATTTTGAACCCTCTCATATTGAGACACCCACTGCTTAGGTTCCACCTTGTCGTCATAACCAATTTTACAAACAAACTGAAGCACCGCAATGAGGGGGATTTCCAGCGTAGCTCTCTCCCCCCACCGCACCTGCGTACCCTCTTGGTCAGGTAAAACAGTGCGGGACAAATAAAACTGCTCTGCAAATTGTCCCTGCACCTTTTTCTTCACATCCCCGAAGTAATCGTCACTCCCGGAGTCTGTCTGGATCTTCAGATTGGAGAGGTGCCGGAATAAGTCGTCTGGAATAATATCAAAGCAATCTGTCAAAAGGGAAACAGCAAATGAGCTGCTGCTAAACTGCCAGCGATCTGTTCAGATTTAAACTAATGAGAAAAGGAATTGCTTCACTTTGTCAGCATAAGGAGCTTTCGCTCACTTCTAATCACTATTATCATCATATTTACAAAATTTTCCAGTACTTACCTACTTACCTAACTAGAAATTTCACCCAAGATAAATGGTGGATTACCAACTCGGATACTTGCCACCCTATTCTACTGCAATATGATTGAGAGTATCATGACGATGTCAAGATACGATGACCACAGTGTTTCAATCCATGCGAGTGAAGGAGATCAACTTGCTTTGACGTCAAGGTAAGACCCTACATTCAAATATTTTCACTTAGGATAGGACAGGATGTTTTGTGTCAGACCTGCCTATAACTTATAGGTATAACCCACAGGTAGGTAGGTACCTACTCTTACACCAACTACTGATACTGATGAGGTTCGATTGGCTTATTCTTACCTTCATGGACCATTCCTTCTTTCATGAAGATATAAGCCAAAATCAGAATGAGCAGGGTGCGATCAGCTCGTTCTTTCTGGGTCGCAAACTTGTGCATGAACTCGGCTTCAAGGTTCTTGGAAATAAGAAGGAAAGAATTGGCTGTGGTGCTGGTACACTCGGTAAGCGTCATTCCCAACACGTCCAGCTTCTTTTGAACTTCCTCCCATAATTTAGGTAGCATTTTCCTCTTTACTTTCACAGGTAGATGGTGTATAATATCCGATTGTTTAATGGGGCGCTTTGTGTGGTCCAACGTCAAAACAGCCTTAACTGCACTGTCTACCACTTCTGACGTTATACTGTCCTCTTCCTCTGACTGCGAACTCTTTTGGGACTTTTGTAGATTTGATTTTCGGGGTCCCCTCTGAGACATTTTAAAATCTGAAAATAAACCGCCAAAATGACAGCAGACAGTGTACCAGCAGTGTACGAAGCGGGACCACGTTGTTTACGAAGTGTCACACAGTTGCCGGTGTAATAATGCAAAATCCTGCTTTTAGGGGAGTTGAACTTACTCTGTGTATATTAAAACCACACGTAATAGCAGCACCTCACGTTTTTAAGGTATGAAATATCTGCAATATTCTCTAATAATTATTTTAAAACGTAAATAAAAATTTATTTTATCTATATTTCGAGTTTGCAAGACCTCCGCAACTTGGCAACTTGTCCAGTTGGTGCTGCCTCCTAGCGAGTAAAATTAGTACTGCGGTTTCGCGCTCCGTTATGTATTTAAAATTTTCAGGATATTCAAAGAAAAATTATTGGAGGTGGATTTTTTATCGTTCAGTCGAAAATTGCCAACATAAGAATATCGGAAGCAAACGTGTTTTACAAGGAACATGCTGGGAAGTTCTTCTACAATCGCCTAGTGACGTTTATGTGTAGCGGTCCCTGCGGCTTCCAAGTTTTAGCGAAAGAAAATGCAATAGAAGACTGGAGAAAGCTTTTGGGTCCTACGAAAGTGTATCGGGCTCAGTTTACTCACAAAGATACTATTCGAGGTATACACGGACTTACTGATACAAGAAATGCTGCTCATGGTTCTGGTGAGTTCCATTTCAATGCCTAAGTAGGTAGGTACCTACCTACTTGAATAAGCTCCTATAAGAACCTAAAATAGTTCTGCATTATGGCGAGTTTACAGTCACTACTTACATGTATAATTTAATTCAAGGGTAGTCTGGGTAGGTAAACTGTAGGGTCAATCAGAGGATTCTGTGTATCGCTAACCCAACTTCATCTTCGTCACCCTACTGAAACTGTATAGGTACCTTACTTACCTTTGGAGTCAAAACAATGTTGGGCTATCCAAATTCAACATATATTAAAAGTATTTATCACTTTTTTAGATTCGGTGATTTCTGCTGCTAAGGAGATACAGGTGTTCTTCCCCGAGCTCAATCCGACAGAGTGGTTATCGGAATGGGGTGAAAGAGTGAGGACTGGCCAGCTACCCGGATTGTCGGAGCAGTCATCGGATTCTCACCTCAGAGGCAGGCAGCGGATAAGTTGGTAAGTCCATCTACCTACCTAATTAAAAAGATAGCGCTGGCCCAGTTTCAAGATGAAGAGCTGTCCTCAAAGATATTGTGATGTGACCAGCCGAAGCGCAAAAATCGAAATTTGGAGTAAAAAAAAAAGTAAATATGAAATCCATATCACTACTTATGATGACTTATATTATAAACAGAACACACTAACCTAAAGGCGGACGGAAGGGTTATTGGTCACTTCATGGACGGATTGATAAATCAGTCAGGAAAATCTTTTGTCTATAAATAAGTAGATAGACAAATACCCAAAGATCAGATCCCAACAAATCAGCTAGAACTACGGTTCTAGGTTCTAGTTCCAGAGTTGCCTGCTCGAAGTAGGCACTTCCCTGCAGGTTCCCCAACATCATTAATTGCAGAATTACTAGGTGTGTGCATTGGAGAGGAGGAAGAGAGAAACATCACATCCCTCAAGTTATTAAGTCATTAGATCTCCGGGACACTTATTCAAAGGTGAAATTGTAAAACTGTGGTTCTACTATCCCGAGCTCAGAGCTACATAAACTTTGGGCTTACTGAAAAGCTTAATACTCTTTTCAGTTTGTTGCAAATGTCTTTCAAGGTCTATCCGCCGTGTTCGGACGCGTAACGTATCAACGCAAAGTGGTAGCCTATTTAATTCAAGAAGGCTTTCTTCGTAACTTTGTTGAAGTTTCTCCAACATTTGCAGTCGTTCATCTTCTTCCAGGGCCACGTGTCCAGATGGGCAGTTAGGATCTTCTTTTTTAGGCGGCTCTTTGACGGGTCTCATGTTCCTTTTGAATGGCCTTTTCAGTACGACCGTCCTGTTAGTTGCCTGCTTGTTTTCAGGTGTTTCCGTTTGTTTTGGTGCCTCTGCAAGGGAGAGTCGATCCATTCCACATTCAATGCCATCTTCTGTTTCCTGGAAACTTTCTTCAGGTTGTGGTATTTCTGGGCTTCTTAGATGACTTACTGGGGGATGGTGGTTCCCATTTTGTATAGGGTCCGGGTACTCGGTTTGAGTGGACTGATTACGACATTGTACAAATCGCGATCGGCTCTGATGGAACTCAGCTCCTTCGGGTGCGTGGGCATGAGGCAGCGGAGGCTTGGCCGAATCTCCTGCTTTTCCTCTTCTAAGTGGTTCTGTAATTTGAGAGTGACTGATCAAAAACGATTTTAAGTTTCATTTTTTTCTTACTTTATCCCTAGTTTGTCATTAAAAAAATCATTCTGCCGGCACTTATGTAGTAGTCTTGTGATGAGCCAAGACCCGAGACCTGTCCATCTATTCAGACTTTCTGTGCCAACAAGTAAGGTTCAATAACATTACTCCTAATATAACGTGATGAGATTTGACTTGTACCACAAGTGGGGTAGCGCTTGTGTTTTTGTGTTTAATTAGATAGATTGGTTGGCAGAAATACAATGCAGACACTAACTTGAAGGAGTTTTCTGCACAGGCGCTGCTGAGCGGAATGTTGGTTTTGTTGGGATGTTGCGATTTCGTTGGGGTTCTGCAACAATGATGTGAGTCATTTACGATCAAATGTAACAAGGCGCCTATTCTAGGTACCCAAGTGATCTTTAGATGAATTCTAGCCGGTTTTCTGAGGCTTACTGGCTGATGGGGCGGCTGTTGCAGAAGGAAGATTCACACGGGTTCTTGAGCCATTTCTTGTGGGTGTGGGTTCAGCTGTTGCGTAAGGAGGATTTAACCGGGTTCTGGAGTAATTTCTTGTGAGTGTTGGTTCTGAAAAAAGTAGGTAAGTTTTTAGAAAAACATCCCAGTCAGTCCCTTGGGGCCGTTTTTATGTTGCCACAACACTCGTGTTGAAATACCTAGCAAAGACCGACGTCAATAAAACCATCTTATGAACCAAACGGACAGTGTCCGATTGGACTCGTATCCTGAGCTAAGAGGGCTGGGTGTCTCTCGCTTGTAACGATGCGCGATGTAGGTATTTTATATTCCTGATCAGGCTTCGGCCAGCTCCTGTTCTCTTCGGGTTTGGCCAGAAAATACAGCTGTGGTGTTATGAGCCGATAGGCATTCCTTTTGAATCTTCGCCTGGATGCCGCTTCCTCCCTAACATAGCAAGGCCAATGCCATGCCGCCCAGTGGCAAACGTTAGTGTCGAATTCCGCATAGTACCTTTACGGTGAGTAGATTGTAGAACCCCCAGCGGACGCTGAACGTGGTAGGTGCTTGCAATGTGTCTGTAAGACCCATGGATAATCTATGCCTATGCCTACCAAGGTAATTTCAGTTTCCAGTAAGTTATTTTGTGTGGAGTACATGGCACTAACTTAGAGCGGTGTCTTATACTTACTTGGTGGACTAAATATTCCTTTTAAAGACGTCATCACCGGAAAACATTAAAGAAATGTCAACCGCGAAGGGTTTGTTTACCGTTTTGTCCATTTGTTGTTGATTATTATTTCTGCATTTTCCCTCTTTTCGCAGTGTGCGACAAAATTCCCTGGAATAATCGTTGAATTAGTTGAAACTATGTCCGATAGAGTTGTTAGTTATTACTTCCAAACCGAGATGGCGCTACAGTCTATTTTTTCTAATGACAAGTTGCCGAGCTAGAGCTCTGCCTAGCCTGGACTGGAAGGATAGGTACCTTACTTCTTTCTTCTTTGTGAGCAGCAAGGATGATTTATGAAGTGTAATATACCTACCTACTTGGTGAGCAGATAGCACGGTACGGAACTCGAACTCGCATAAAGTACCTATAGGTACAGTCTGGATGTTCCCTCAAATAGGGGAGTTCACACGGTTTTAGGGAGTAGGTTCATATAATTCGGAAGAAATTACTAGTTGGTATCTATGTACCTACAGTACAGTCTACAGTACCTACAGTCTACAGTACCTACAGTCTACAGTACCTACAGTCTACAGTACCTACAGTCTACAGTACCTACAGTCTACAGTACCTACAGTCTACAGTACCTACAGTCTACAGTACCTACAGTCTACAGTACCTACAGTCTACAGTACCTACAGTCTACAGTACCTACAGTCTACAGTACCTACAGTCTACAGTACCTACAGTCTACAGTACCTACAGTCTACAGTACCTACAGTCTACAGTACCTACAGTCTACAGTACCTACAGTCTACAGTACCTACAGTCTACAGTACCTACAGTCTACAGTACCTACAGTACTACTGACGACTTTCCAAACATTTCCTTAATATTTAAAATAGTGAAATTGTTTTTCGTTATTCAACTTTTGTCCGAGTTTTTTTCATCGAGCCCTTCACGTCCTTCACTATATCAGGAGGTGGAAAACTTATTTTGTTGGTATGATCGAGTCCGTTCTAATACTTTTTATTTATTTCTTGCTTATTTCTTCATTGACTTGCATCTTACTTCGGTATGTTCCTTTTCCTTATCACCAAGAATGACAGCTCATCATCGTACTAGTAGGTAAGACGTTGTCCTTGGCAGCAGTGGGCTGGCAGAATCAGATGATCTGATATCATCATTCCCCACGGCCCAAGGTTACGCGATGTGAGCACTATATGGTGCTCCGCTCTGACTCACAGCATATAAAGAGGTCACATATTGACACATACCTATGCAGAGAATGTAAGGTACACAGCATACAACAACCACCTTTACCTACCTATTGATAAGTACCTATAGTTGTATTGATAATTTTATGGGCGGAAAATGCCCAGCTCTGGAGATCTCATATCGACTTGTTAAAATAATAACAAAAAATGTATATTTATTATGTACCTAAAGGGGTCCTCGTGCCGTCTCCTGCAGCCTGTGTGAGCGCAGCCTGATATGTTCCGAGGTTCCTGGACGTTGAGTTTTAGTGCAGGGTATGTCAGGGTCTTTAATTTAAGGTGACACTCGATGTATCTAACAACTGAAAGAACCTATGGCCACCCATTTTGGCTTCCTTCCTGGTCCCCATATTGTCATCAGGGGAAGGAAGGTAACCCTTCCTGGAGGTGTATTCCCTTTCTCAAACGCCAGCAAACCCACCCAACTAACGCCTTCAAAATTTATTGTAAGAAGAACTGTTCTCCATATATTGCATCATGGCGTGCCTTATCTTCTTACAATAAATTTTGAAGGTGTTAGTTGGGTGGGTTTGCTGGCGTTTGAGAAAGGGAATACACCTGCTGGGTTGTGCTCATTTTCAAGAGTTTCCATTAGGGACTGACAAGATATGACTCATACGTTGTGTTGAACCTTCCTTGGTGTGGTATGTATACCCAGCTATACCTATGTGTTGTTCTTTACTCGGCTGTGCCAGTCTGTCTCAACAGCTGTACCTACATGTATAACATTCCTGTAGATCAGAATTAATCTCTATGACTCATATAGAAGGCGACGTGCTGTCGCATCCTTTGTGGGTGAAATTAACACTTTACAGCATCCGGTGCCATGTATCCCTACTCGTACCTACCTTACCTAAAGTATGAATCATTTTTTGTTTGTCGATGGAAAGCGAAATACACGGTTCAGACCGTGTCTGTCTTATTCTTGCTCGGAGGCCGTGACTATCAGTCATTTCTGATGGCTGAGAATTCAGAAATAAATTGTCCAATTGAAACTCCGATAAGAAGAAATAGTAATAAAAGTCGTAAGAAAAATCGGTGCCAATGATCCCCTTTGTTGCTTTATTTGTTGCCATCATTGCCAGAAGGGCACATTCGTTGTGGGGGTCTGGAGTACAGAGCCGAGAGGTTCAGCTGTAACAAATTATAGTATACAATATTTCTTCAGCTAGTGACGTATCCGTAGCTTACTGGTTAGTCTAGGCAAGTCTAATGAAATAAAATGTATAAAGAAGGAGAAGGTATAACGGGTGTCGCATGTGAGGGGGTAACCACTCCAGAGATTCCTTGAGATTTCCTGAGATTCCATAAAGATTTACAAAGATTCCCAACGATATTCATAGAAAGATGAACCCCGAAGAGGTAACCACAACCACTCCAATAAATTCCAAGATTCCCTGAGATTTCCAATGATTCCCAACGCGATTCCTAACGAGTGGTTAAAATCTTGGTCGCATGTCCAGTCGACAGTCTTCCATGGTCAGGCTCCGGTGCGATCCGAATGCTGCTGTGCACTGCAGTACATCATCTTCATCACTAGGCTTCGGATAGTTCGGATAGGTTGCTTAAAATGCAAATTAGGTTCCTTATGAATCAAACACAGCTAGCTTTATATTGCAGAAAAGTAGTGTGCCTGATTAGCAGAGAGGAAAATTATGCCCCCTAGCAAACCACTATCCGACGAAATTGGTGGGCTTCGCCACTGATATATTTCGGAGGGAGAACGGAAGAAACCATTCGAGATCCCAGCATACGAACCGTACTGGTTCTTTGCAAAAATCATCCGATGTTAGCGAATGATTCGTCATCAGGCCCCAGAGCACAAACATTCAGTATTATGCATTATCACATTCTCATGTGCTCGTTGTTTGCTGTTTGCTTTACGGTTTGTCTGTTTAGACAGTTTGCCTCAGCCTCGGCGAATCGCAGGCCTCGCCTCACCACCTCCAGCTGCTTCGCCTGTTCTGTTTGCCTGCCTTTGTCTTTTATCGCAAAAAGTCAGGTCGAGGACTCTACGGCAGTAAAGTAGGTAACTTTACACACAAAGGGGTTGACCTTGAGTTTTGCGGCAATTACTGGAAACTGAAAAAAAGTGGAAGAAAAGATTATGGTTGTCTGAGTTACACTTCCGTAAAAGATACCTAAGTAGAGTAGAGTTGTCAGATAAAGAGCACTTCCTACGTGTACTGTGTAGTTAATCCTTTGGGCCCTCGATGAGGTATAGTAACTTCACCCTAAGGAAATCGTACTCGACTGAAGCCATCCTCTCGCTAGACCCACGTTCTAAACATCAGCCATGGTGGTCCCCTGCTTCTGAAGATGTGAGAACCAAAAACACTGAAACATCCTGTGGACGATATCCAAACTCTGTGAAAAACACTTGCGCTCATGCATCGTCTCCAAAGAGGGTGCGAGGGTGCATGGCGAGTAGCACCGGAGCCCAATCGTGGAAGGGCCTCCGCTGAGCATGTCACACAAATTGTGAATTTTTTACAAGATGAGAACGTTATCGATTGTTCACCCACTATCATGCAGGCTGGTAGGTAATAGTAGGTAGCCATTAGTGAAGGAAAGGTACTAAGCTTATGCAAGCTTATGCCATTAGGGATTCCGCTTTTCTCCCTTTCACCAGCTTCTGCTGCGATTATTCTGGGCGGTGACGACGTAGCAGCCTGCCTTAGTGCTGTATCCCATTATGGCTGTAGGGTAGTTCCCCTCCATTAGCCTTTTATCAACCTTTCACCACGGCAGCACCCTTATCCGCCGCCCACCGCCTGCCCCTGTTAAATGTTCAGTCCCAAGTTTATCCTTGAGCTTTATGCTGAGCTGAGATGTTTCTGCTGAAACTTTATCCCTCTGCGTTTCATTTCATCCTCTCAGTTTTTTCATCAACCCTTTTTAATGGAAATTTTTCATTTTCTTCCAGAGTAATAGCTTTCACGTTTATTAATTTTCCCTCCCCTAGGGTAAGTGAAAAGACAAATAACGGGAAAATTGTGAGACACATCTCTCTTTTCATGACGAGTCATGTGCACCTATAGTTGTGTGGGGTTGAGTTGAGCGGAAGGTGGTGAAGGTAGCCGAGGAGCGGGGGTTTTAATACACTGTTACTCCACAAATTCCATTACAGGTTATGTATCATGTGTCTGCCCCGAGAGACTAAAATAATTGCGTTGGTGCCTACTTCGATTTATAGCCACCTGTGTAGACTCAGAATTCCTGTAATTTTGCGACTCAGTCCGGATTTGGTTTTAAGAGGTTGACCGTGGGGTTAACCACCCGTTGGGAATCTCGTTGGGAATCATTGGAAATCTTTATGAAATCTCAGGGAATCTTTTAATTTTTGGAATGGTTACCTCTTCGGGGTTCATCTTTCTATAAATATATATGGGAATCTTTGGAAATCTTTATGGAATCTCAGGGAATCTCAAGGAATCTTTGGATTGGTTACCCCCTCGAGGTTGACCAAACTCACTAACCTAATACCTGATTCCACTTGCGTCCTTATTTGAGGTAGACAAGGTGGCTTTTTGACCGAGAACTTCCTACCCACGCAGATGTTTCCTCGAAAACATTCAATGTTTATTTCTGTTTTATTGAAATAGCGAGTGAACGGTCACTGTCATTACAAATGTGAGATCCGTTGGCATAAATGCTCTGGTGGGAACCCGTGCGGTTGGACTGCCACATTGTCTGATTGATGGATAACATGAGGTTATCTATGCAGCACCCTTCATCATCAGGGACCTCCCTTAGAGAAGGCTGGAAGAACTGGAATAGAACTGGGACCCCTACGCGAGAGATGGACAATCTTGACACATTATTCAATTATTTATATTTCCATGCATAATAGAAGATGCTGCAACCATGGCCGTCACGCACCCTCGTCAAATATGACAGCCAGGGTTTCCACTTAATAGGGTTCTGTTCGCTTTTAGCTTCAGGATGAAGGAAAACATAATAAACTGATATAGCCTGCTTCTGTGCTACACCCCGCGGACCCCCATTAAATTATAATGAAGATTATACCCAGTTGTGTAGGTATTTACCTATTGTATGGGTGTAGGTTGACTGCGGTGTACGAATTTGGATAATAATTTTGGACACTGTTCACACGCTCTTGTACCTGTCGGTATTGTATTACAGATATTTCTGTTCTTGTTCAATGCATCATAACTGTCGTAATGACATGAGTGTACATAACAGTCGTCCCTTCAACACCTCCTTGTGATATTGTTTATTCATAAAATAACGTGTTAAACGAGGTGTTAACCACTCCAGGAATCTCGTTGGAAATCTCAGGCAATCATTGGAAATATTTATGAAATCTCAGGGAATCTTGGAAATTTCTGGAGTAGTTAACCCTTCGGGGTGCATCTTTCCATGAATCTCGTTGAGAATCTCAGGAAATCTTTGGAAATCTTCGTGCAATCTCAAGCAATCTCTGCAGGTGTATTCCCTTTCTCTAACGCCACCAAAACCCACTCAACTTACGCCTTCAAACTCGCTAAACGCTCAAATGGTATTCCCTAACGCTTATGGTGGGTTATTGAGTGGGTTTTGGACGCCCTTTCAAGGCGGTAGAACTCACCACCCCTTCCCATTGGTGCAAAGTCAACTTGAGTGGGTTTCTGAGCGGATTTAATAGAAAGTGTACTTGAAAATGAGAATATATCTATTTTTTGGGGGAAAAATGAAAGTTTCTTTACATTTGCAATGAAAGAAGTACACTTCGTTTTGCTTTTGTTTGAGTTTGGTTTTTTGAAAAAAGGGGCAAATTTGAAATTTTTTCACGACCATTCAATTTTAATATTATTATCTTATCTTCTACTCATTTTATCTTGAATAATTAAACATTTTAATAGAAAAATATAAAATAACCAAATAAGGTTATGAAAGCTTACCATCTTTTACTTTCACAAATTTTAAACTGAAATCCATACATTTTATGTTCTTTGAAATTAAATAAAGGTATTACTGAAACATTTCTTACATTAAATCTAGCAAGTGTTACATATTTAACACCTAAAACTAAATTTGAAGTTCAATATTAACAAGAATCCGGTAAAAATGGATTCATATTGTTGTTGTTTCGGTCTGTCTACTGCTTTAACGCCAAGTTTTCAAAGTTGCGACAAATTTCCCTTGTTTTGTTTGCGCCTGGCGGTAGGAGATAGCGCCGACGAAAAGCGTAAAAGTAAGCGGAATACGGGAATTGCTGAAGCGAGTTCTAAGTGGCGTAAAAATAGCGGTTGCGAGTTATCGCCTGCTAAAAGCGTTCCCAACGGGAATACTCCTGCTGGAGTGGTTAACCCCTCGGTGTTAAACCTCGCAAGTACCCCCCCCCCCCCCCCCCCCATCTGCGTCCTTATTTGAATTGAAACCCGCACCTATTGAGGTGATTAATATGTTCTCGCTATTGGAGCGGCTCAAGTGATTTTTTGTCGTGAAAACAGATCAATTTGACAGAGTACGAGCCACCCCATCCTCCTCATGTAGCTTGCCCGTTTCAAATTCCCCAGGGCCCAGCAGGGGGCTCCAGGCTCATCCATCTATGCACCCATCCATCTTTCAACGTACACCCTGTCTTGGAGACCTCTCCGCAACGCTGGTTAACTACTCGCTGTTTTGTAAATATAGGAATGCGTAATCAATTCACGATCTTTTCATCTTTCCTTCCCCCACTGAAACTGCCTGCCATATTTTCCCATCGAACGACACATGGATCCTCCCCTCTGCAGGAAGTTAAGGGTGCTTTGGTCGTGCAGGGGTGGGCTGTCCATAAGCTTACCATTCCCGAGCCCCAGTGCCCATCCACACATTTACTTTTACGACCAGTCGTTACCCAGCGCTCCTCTCTGCAGTTAGAACAACAATCATCTTTTCTTCCTGGCCCAAACAACTGTAATAATCTTAACTCCTGGGCTTACGGCCTGTCGTCGTAAAAACGATATGAAACCAAGGATTAGCACACGAAGGTGTTAAATTTACCAGAAAAGGTTAGAGGCGGGCCATTAAACTGCCTGGGAAGGGGAGGAGGGGAGGAGGGAAGCCGTTGACGTGTCCTTTCCCAGAGTACCTGCGGGCTGGGACTGCGAGGGCCCTAAGGCTCACCTTTTATCCAAAAGGAAAAAAAAAACTAAAAAGTTAAAAGCACAAAGAAGCCTTACTTATAAACATTCCTTTAATGGCTAATGGAACCGATTGATTCATTTACAATACCTATATATAAGGTAATACCTTTTCGTATTGGTCCTGATCCATTTTATGTTTTCTTTCCCTTGTCTTAGACTCTTGGAGCTTAGCTTCTGGGTCTCACATTCGTCCAGGCCATACTGTATGAGGATTCTCGGATTTTATACACAATTTAAATAATTTAAGACGATGCGCCAGCTACGAAGTCTCTCAATGAACCGGAATACTTACAAAGGCTGGGTCCGAGGCCTCCCCCTAACACCCTAAAAGGGTAGAATAGGGAAAAAGAAGAAGAAGTATTTTAAAAGAAAATAGAGGTGAACTTCGTCGACCGTTACTTCCTATATAAGTGTGACATTTTCAGTTGCAAATAAAGTTATTTTCTTAAGATTTGTTGATGAATATAGGGTTGGCGTTACATAGTCAATAGATTTGTGAAACACGAGATAAGTGACGAGCTGTCGCGAGATGTCACTTGCCCTTCAGTTTGCAGCCTGCACGTTCCCATCTGCAAGGGAAATGGTCGAATAACACGCGACAGACTCATCACCGTCCTACAGCTTGCTCATCTACGGAGCCGCAGTCCTGACTACCAAAGAGAAAAGTAAACAGACAACGTTGACCTCCCGATTTTGCAATCTGCTATAGAAGCATCTGACAGGGGAATTTTTTCTGATGGCCGGGATAGTTAGTTTTTTTCTGAAGACAAAAATATTCTTCATTTGTTTCTGATCATTGTAGCAATAAAGGAGCCCCCCACCCCAAAACGTTTTGTGATAACTAGTCGATTTCCTCTCTGTACCTAATCGAAAAATTCAGTTGGAAACTAGGCTACGTCCCTGTCACCTTTTTGGTATATTCAATATTGAGGGGAGAGCGGGACGGACATAAAAAACTGCTGTCGGGGACATTTGTATGGGCTCTCGCCGCGCTGAAGTCGCTTGACATAGCTATCCAGAAAAGAGAGGGAAAGCCGTAAAAAGTGCTGACTCAGAATCCATCTCCCTACCCGGCACCCGGCACCAGTCCTCTTTTGTCCGCAAATCAAAGACAGCGCAATCGATTGTGAAATCGTAAAAATCCGAGATATCGTTTGCGAACAGTGAGGGAGAGTGACGGAAAGAGAGCCAGGGCCGAATTCAGTTTGTATAGGTTTTTGAGAATAATGAATATGACGTCGTCGTGAACTCATAAATCATGGTTCGTAGATTGTTGTATAGATCCATGTCGCCTTTTCACGTATAGATACCTGGTTGAGGGGTGGGCTTATATTTTTCACCAATGTTCGCCACTGGTTGCAGTCCGCTGCGACTGCAGTCACCGCAAAAACGTCCCCACTAGTCTTCTTTGCTAGAGTGTATTACCACTTTGTGTACATCCACTAATCCTTCCGTCAAACTTTCAGAGTTGCAAGAGTTTTATAAAATGCCCGAAGACTCGGTTACGGACTCTGCTGAGAGAAAGGAGGATATACGAGATTCTTCCAGCCGCCTCCCACCCATGCATTCGAGCATAAGTCCCAAAATAGCCGATACCAGATAACGTCTCTCGCGACGCTTGTATTTTTATACCAGCGAACAAACACATAAAACATGATGGTATCTTGGCCCCCGACCGTTTGGTCACCAGCACCAACAGACCCGTCTGGCACCACGGTGAAACTTAGCGGCTGCACAAGTGTGTGTGTGTATTCTTGGCTCTTGGCACCTTGTTTTTCGAGTATTACGACCCAACTTCTTCCTGCTCCAGCGTTCACAAAACCGTTTCTATTACTGTGGTTTTTAACTGAGAAAGACATATCTCATATCTTTGGCTGATTCTCAGGGGTTTTGGCACGGATCTTCTTCATGGACATTTTCTCTCAGTGCATGATGGAACTTCTTGGGAACTGAAGGTTTCTTTTGCAGTATTGCTGATGATGCCTTTCTGCCACCCGTATATAAGATTAACATCGTGCATGAGCGTCGATTTATTTTAAATTTTTCTTGGGAAATATTTCGCCTAGACGTATGGCCTCAGTAATTTGTCCTTGCAAGGCGCATAGATTTGTTAATTTCCATGGGGCATACATTTCCAACCAATCTGTCGCATACTTCTGTGGCAAAAAGTTCAAAATTCAGGCTTTATATACGTGGTTGTTCCCTTTCCGGTGAGAAGTGGACCTAGGTACTGATGTTAAATCAAATGATGGGGGAAGGAAGTGGAGAAGTAGCTTCTTCTACTCTAATCTATCACATTATTTCTGATTTTGTTGAAAAGCTTTTTAAAAACTAGAGTAGAAGGTGAATACCGTGATGCCGCTATGTTTTTTGCTGGATGTGTTTGAACAGTTGGGTGTGGGGAATAAATAGAGTCCGTGGAAATGAAGCAGTAATTGACGATGTAACTAGGGCTGATGGCATCACGCACCTTGCGGTTAAGGGTGCCAAATACGAAGTGAATGATAACTCACTCGTACTCACTACCCGGGAAGGGGGTTGTAGACGTGGAGTAGGGTTGATTTTAACTAGTGGTATACTGGTATCCGAAAGCGACTTCCAGCGGGCCTATTACGGATCTCGTATCACGCGAAACACGCCTTTTTTCCACGCAGATATCACGAAAAATTGATTTTACGATTACGGATCGGTTTTTGACGGAAGGCGACCGCCCTCTTATCACGAAAAACTACCGCCACCTCTGCTAGGTGGCGGTAGGAAGCGGTAACAAGGTTTTGGAGTGTGAAAAATGCTATTGTGTGTTTTATTTTTATATTTTGCATGCTAAAAAAAAGAATTTACAATTTCAAAACTTCAAATACACGCTTTTTGGTTTGTTTTGTTTACTTTCCAGTTTTGGTTAAAATGAAATTAAATTAAATTAAATTATTTTAATGTTTTGTACTCAATAAATTAAATAATATTACATTTTAAACTGTTTTTGAAGTTAAAACTCTGAATATTATGACTGAAGATTTCCGACGATTTTAAGTGAGCCAAACAAAAGACTGTCGGAAAACGCGGCGGTAGCTACCGCCGGCGTCTTAGTTATCACGAAAAGATCCATAATCGCAGTTTTGAGATGCCCGCGGTATCTAAATCGCGTGTTTTGCGTGAAAGCGCAGTTATCACGATTTTTAGTACACGATCCGTAATAGCACTGCAGGAAAACTTGGTAGCCATGAAGTTACCTTTAAATCTGGCCGAATACCTCTAAGTATTGGTACCTGACTAAGGCTGGATTTCACCACTTTAACGTGAAGACTATCGTGTACACGATAGCGCTATCGTATCGGTAAAAAATGTTAAAGGCCTTATAGCTCTACTGCTGTGGCCTTAAATAAATAATAAAAAAAAAAAAATGTTAACTGCTTTCACCATGCACTGTTACCGTTTTGTTAGCTTTCGAGTGGATTTTCCGTGCGTTAGCAAAAACGATAATTTTCATACCTGCGACTCATTTGGTGTATAGTCTAATGTAGTCTAATCAGCATTTTAACTTCTTTCTCCGAAAAAATAGGGGTTTTTTCACGTTTATTTCCACTTTTAGATTTAAATTGTTGAAATAAATTTGACGTAAACAAAGCAGGCGAATTCTATTGACACAACAAAACCTAACGAGAGGATGTCTGCTTTTTCGAATCGATAGCTATTCGAACGTTAAAAGGCACTATCGTGAGGTAGTGAAATTCAGCCTAAGGCTGAATTTCACCACTTTCCGATAGTGTCTTTTAACGAGAGGATTTAACGAACGGATTTAAGTTATCATATGTTTAGCTTACGACAAATGCCTTGCGCTTGCACTTGTTTCTCTGCGATCGCACTTGTCGTAAGCTAAACCACGCTAAACATACGATAACGTAAATCCGTTTGTTAAATCCTCTCGTTATAGACACTATCGGGAAGTGGTGATATTCAGTCTAACCGTCTTTACGTTAGTGGTGTTCTGTAACAAAAGTTCGAACCAGTAAACTGTACTACGATTGGTAGTATCTATATCTGCTATAATTATTGCATCGGCCTTCTGTTAATTTCAGTTGAGAATAGATTATTTATTGGAACCTCAATATGACGTTTTAATTCGCTGCAAATTTCACGAGGGAAAATGTGAGGCCTTGCGATTATTGAGAAGAACAATAAAGTCAAGTGAACGCTAATTCCCCAGCATGCTGGCGAATCTCTTGTAGATAACTGCGGGGTGCCCCTAGTATTGCACGAGGGCCCAGGGACACTTTTGTTCTCCATAAAAGCACAACCTGCATCCTATACCCACTGGCCATTTCAATTTGAATGCATCGAAATGACGAAACTGTGAAGACCCCTATATGCGATTTCACCATGCTTACTGTTCGAGCATTGAAAAAAGTTGAATAAAAGTCTTGTTGACTATTCTGAAGGAGCACTTCTCTTTTGTGCCAAATTATTGTACTGAAAAATCTTCGAGGGATGTAATTATTGTTAATGACCCCGTTGGCATTCAAGCCTATCGAGTTTGCTAGTTGGGATAGTAGGGTGTTTCATTGTAACCCTTTTGTTTGCTCATGCTGTAAATGTTGTTTAGTTAGATGGGGAGGTTGGGACGCTGAAATCTGCCCCACGGTTTTGAAAATTGAGCTCTTGCTTGGAACCCTTCGAGGGGAGTAGGGGAGATTGAGAGGGAAGCTCATCTGCTTTCTATATAATCGACCTATCAGGAAACAGCGGTTTCAACCTCGCTTCAACTTTGCTATATTCCCTGTTCAATACAACTCACTCGGCATTTTTTCCCTTTTTTATTATTCTTTGTTTCGAAGGCTCAATAGAGGGAGTAGAGACTAACGAGACCTACAAAAATAAATCAATACTACCGGCTTACGCCCTTCATTGGCTTCATGATTGGAAATCCCAAAGGAAATGAAAATTGAAGATGAATGCACATTCTGAGTTTGGTAGGTACGTGATCATCATCGTAATGTTCCTCATACTCCATAAATTCATTCAGATCATAAGCATAGGTAGAGGAGGAGGGAGGGGGGGGGGGGGGGGGGGTCGAACCCTCCACACCATTTCACTAGATATACCTATAATATTTTTTCTATTTTCTGCGGTTTTCTTTTTTTCTGATCTTCTCCGAATTGTTTAAGGCATCAAAGTAAAACGATTACAACCACCTCCTTACTGACCATCCGTAAGACGGTGGACCAGTGGCGTAACTATAAGAGGGCGAAGGGGGGGGGGGGTCCCACCATACTCGGTTAAGAGGAAACCGCCGATTCTCTCGGAAACTGAAAATGGTAAACATTGGAGAAAATCTCCAGTTTTCAGTTTTCTCTTAACTGGGCATGGTGGGACGCACCGCCCTTAAACTGCATGAAACGATTTATTATTATTATTTTTTTTTTTTTTTTATTGAGAAGATCTTTTTAATTTTCTTCTAACGCCCTTGTGAATTGTGAATTATTGGTGTAGAAGGGGCCTACATACATATGGGTACATACTCAAAGCTGACATCTCCCCTTGCTGCTCCTATGAGAGGGGAGCCCACATGAGTATAACGATCTGACCCTGGCATTGAACAGCCCGGGCTCTGCGCCTGCGCTCGGCACTCCCATCGATTTTTCAGCTTTACCTTGGCCTTGCTTGCTTCACGGTCACGGCCACGGACGCGATGTAGAAATGGAGCTGCTTTTTATACACATTACCTGGCTCTTCCTAGTCGAGGCCAGTCATACCACCTCTTTACTCTCAAGTTTTTAGTTGTTCGATGATCCTGAAGTTTAGACTAGAACTTACAAAACTTTAGTATAACCTTCAGTTAAATATGATTGAGGAGCTATTCTTATTTGATGAGATATTCCTAACTGGGCCTCTTTTAGACAGGCTTCGAAGAAATACTACGTTAGGTATTCCAGTTATATCAGAGATTTTTAGATCGAAAAATTTCTTGATTGTTTTTTGCTTAATGACGGCAATGTCAACTCTCAACTTAAAACTCCTCTTAAACAGTCTAACTAAACGATTTTGGACTGCAATGGGTGGAAATAAACTTCGGAAACTATCAACAAGGCTGTTGCCAACACTATCTTAGGTATAGTTAGTTCCTCATATTCCATAAAAATACCCGAATTACAACAATATGTACCTTCCAGATTAGTTTGCTTTCGTTCACACGTCATTGTAACCACTCATGTATTGACTTCTATGTCGGTTACATTCTTGATTCTTGTCTTTGAGCTAACCTGATCACTTGTAATTTATATAGCTAGGCACAGACTGAGTCTAGAGCCGGTCCTGTACCCGGCTGACCGCCTCAGGCTGGACGGAACGTGACTGGAGGATCGATTCTCCTCTGGAACCTGTTTGTTGTTTACAACAGGCGCACGTAGCCCACTCGAACTAGCTCCAGGCTCCAGGCTTCTCCAGGGTTCTCTTCTTAGATGCTCCTCTCGACTCTCGAGCTCGCCACGCCGAGGCTTCACTAACAGAGTACCTTTCTCCTCTACTTTTCAGTTTTACTACAAGGCGAGTTTCTTGTTCTGTGGCTTCTAGTGCAGTTGTCCAGCTTATCTCTGAAGGATGGTGCTGGTTTTCTTTTCCGGTTTCCACCTAGTTGATGTCTTTAAGTTGGAAGTCGATGCCGTCCTTTGAGTGATTACAAGAAAAATCACTCTTCCTGAACGTTCAATGGAAAGTTTCCCGAGTTTTCCCAGTTGATCTTTATATCTATAAGAATCGCCCTGAGGAAAGAGACAATACAAGTTTACAATACATCCATATACCTATAAGAGTACACGTTCTTGCTACTATTGTACGTAACAGAAATATCAGAACCTACCTACCTCGCCGTTCTTTATTGGCTTCTTCATCCCACATTATTTTTATATTCTTATTGTTACCGTGATTTTCAGCTGTTCACTATACTGCATATACTTTGGTGTATACTTGCTAGGTATCGGTATACGCTCAATTTTTCTGTATTTCAACCTTCGTCCTTTCACTCGCTAAACATTGTCAGCGCTTTGTTTAAAGACCACATATAAAATATTTGGTCTGTAGTCAGTATGCAAACGAACCACACTGCTGTTCGGGGCGCAGAGCTCGTTAAATTTGCGGTTCGTTATTTTTGGTAATTTTACGGCTTCTTGTCTGTGCGTATCAGCGCCTTCTTTCCGTTGTTTTACAGCTTTTCATCATAGGAGTTGGGGCCTGTTTACATTTGTCGTCTTTGAACCAATTTTTCCTCCCGGCTATTATATAGTAATAATAACCCATACATCTTTGCTCCTTCAGACAGATGTGAGTCAATGAGCGGAGTAAGGTGGAAAGCGGTCATTTTTTCTAAAAGTTGAAACAAAAGTTTCACCATCCGATGAGAAGCAAAATCATTCATGATAGACAGAATTGTCCTCTCAATGAGATAGAGACAGGTCTGTTAGCTGGAACGACTAAACAACAATTGAAAATTCAGGCACGACTCCACGTCAGGTTTTTGATTCGTGAGTCCGAAAATGCCCACTTTTTTGAGCAAGGTATTGTAGTCCGGTTGGACCTGTATCCGAGGTAATATTTTGCTAGCACCAGTTTTTGCAAACGGGTCGTGAGATGTCGCCATTGTAGTGATTTGATGCGATTTTATTGCAACTGGAACTGGATACTGGACCTGTCTGCCCATTCTTCCAACCAAGTTTCTCTTATTTTGGCTCTGCTATTGTACTACAAATGTGTGTGAGAAAAACTGCTCGTAGGTTGTATGTTTTTCCCTTCTTGAAGTGCGAATTCATGTTTCGAGTTTACCCCTATACCCCAGATATAGGTAAATTGTCCCTTGTTCTTCATTCATGAATGACTGAAATAATCACATAGACCATAATAAGCCTTGTATATTAGTATAATGTCGATGACTTCACCCTGTACATGCAAAGAGAGGAACATGGAACCATTATTCCTTATTACTTAGTAGCTTATTAGTCACATTTGCGTGGTTTGTTCGCACGCCATTCTTGCGAGACGGTGACTACGTGACTTCTTGCATGAAGCTAGCCATTGCACTAATTCCAAGTAAAATTCCATCCTACTAATAAGTACACATCACTCACTACAATGATATTAAATGACACTTACGTCCATTACCTACTGCTCTCGTAGCGTCGAAGCAGTCTGATGAGTTAAAAAATAGTTTGAATAAATTTTGAGAAAAGATCTTTTTGGGGTCCTTTAAATTGTTTTATGGTGATGCCACTCAAAAGGCTCTTCGGACGGTGGTTCTACATCTATACCTACCAGTAGTTTAGCTCTCCATGCCATGGAATCATCACAAATAGGTACACAGGCAATTAAAAAACGCTTTTTGGGGACCTCTGTAACCTCTTTTGCAATGGAAATTCAACACGATCACAAACTTTCCCATGTACTTACTTCACACATAGGTATAGGAGAAGTATCCGTTCTATCTCCGCTAGTGCGGTTACCTAAGTTGGAGCTCCATGGCCCACACGCATTTTTGTTCGTCAAATTTCCTACAAGGAAGCAAAGTAATCTTCAAAGTTGAAGAATATTTATGTATGAGTATCACACACAGAAAGCCCGCATCGACCCTATGTCGTCATTTTAATAAAAGTCTCGTAAATACGATTGGAGCTTCCTCCCGGGAGTGTTTGAAGACACATCCGGTGGCTCGGAGGGTTCTGTCTATAAGCAAACAGACACCGCCGTGTTTACTGGCACGTTCACTATAGCTTCCTTGGGGACGTGCACATGATGGGGATGGGATGGGGAATTCCTATTCGGCCCACCAGGAGTCCATCACACTTTGCACGTACTCCGTACTCATATTGAGATGCATGCTGGAGATACTTACCATAAGGCATAGTCAGAGAAATGCTCCGTTTGGGGACACGGTAAGTCCCCAGAGTCCACCTTGCATTGGAACCCAAAAGGACTCCTCTAAAATCGTAATTAATCTTCAGCTGACAGTTTTTAGATTTTTATCGAAGTCATCCGTGTGAACCACGAAATATTAAGGCACCGAACGGCTTGTTTTGCTAAGTCCCAGTCTGACAGTCGACGTTTTGTAGAACCCGACTAGACTGTACTTATCACTTTGTAGTACATTTTTAGTAATTAATTTTCCTCCTTGCCTGGTAAGGTGCGTTAGTTTATAGAAGGTAAACCCTGTTCCGCTGTAGTATACTAAAGTTGGCTGGCGAATTTTTCTACCTATATGTATAACCAGTGATTATTATTTTGGTGCCTTCCTGAGCTTTAGAAACAGCTTTGAGAGCATGTTATAATAGAATTTCCCGTAAAAGGCATCGCCGTCGCCGTATTTGTTCCACATGGCCTGTCAACGTGCCATTTTGGCTGTGTTTTTCGCAATACACATCACGCATAGCATAGAAAAGTGCGGCCCGCTTTCATATGGATAAGGCATCCTGCCTGTCTGTGTCATAGCAGTGAACTTGAAAGCGATGGATTGCTCAATACTCTGAGTGGGCAGCCTTAACAGTGAGTATAACTTACGTAAGTGGACAGAAGTATAAAAACAGTAGCAGCAGTTCATCACCTCACGAAGCGATAACAGCACTTCCTGGTGGTCCAAGTGATCGGCACCATTTTCATCAATAACAATAAGTCAACAACAGATGTGTCTCTGGGTCCACTTCAACTGATTTTACATAAAATTTACGTCCATTATGAATAAAACAAAATCATACACTAAACCGTTCAACCGATTTGTTTCAAATCCGATGTGGACATGTTTAAATGTTTTTTCCATTGATGACCAAAATATTTTTTGTCCAGCTTCAGTGTTAAGCTCTTTCTTTCTCTTCTTATACTTGTTCTTCATTTTGCTCTCTGGTCATTTTTTCTGGTCTGAGGGGGCAGTTCTCCCGTACTTTCCCCCCAAATGACGCTCCTGATCCCTGAATAACGAATCGAGCCATAATAAATTGGAGTCTTCCCTGGCGTGATGACCCCTTCGTAGGTCACGTGGCGGTAACGACAAGTCAAAAGTCAACAAGTCGGAGGGAGAACCTAATGAGACAATTACTCGGAATTGGTGTAATTGTGCTTCAGACCATGCCACTTGTTACTTTAGCCCTATTTCCCTATTTGCGCTTTTTCTTTGTTTATATAGAAAATTAAGGATCTTGGGGCTACACATGACACACTTAAGTTTAAAATATCTCGTCTCGTGATATTACAAAATGATATGCTATAATAATTATTAAGAGGTGCAAGAAAGTTGTGTGCGAGGTTGTATGCGTACATTGGTGAACTTTTTATTAATTTTTGAACAGAGTTTTTTGTAAGTTCCTATACCTACAACTCATACCCTTACCAGTGCGGCCTTGAAGTATAAGAAGTCATGTTCAATTGGTCCAGCCTATTAGCAATATAGCATCCATTTACCATCTACCTACCGTCTAAAATTTTGCGCTTCGTTGATTGCTTTTTCTAGGAGTAAGTCCAGTGTCCTGACCTCTATACTACCTAATATTCTGCGGCGTGCCTGCCTATTATGCTAAACTCTCTCCTTTTTCTTGCCTTTATCCACCGACGGTAGCGGTGTTTCGATAGTTACCGCTAAAGAAATGATTCTAAGTAATGCATGGGGATGATGTTGAGGTGACACTTTTTTTAGTTTCCTCATTGTCTCGGTAATAACACTAATAACTGATAGGTGGAGAATTCGAATAATAAAGTGACCTTGAGGCCTTGAGGCCCACATGATGCCCCCTGGCCCCGGCTGCATTAGCAGCAATCGCCAATGGTCCGGGGTATTCTGGGCTCTCGTCTCATAAATAAATAGACTGCAAGTGGCTTCGGAGCGCTGGATTATTAGAGAGACAGGACCGTATGTGGAGGAATTGCCTTTTGCCGTCACAAGCTGAAAGCGATTATTGTTGTCCCTCCGTCTTCCGTAATTGCTGCTGTACTAAAGGAATAATCAAATTACTATACATATAGTCACAACAAGTAGCAACAAAGTGCCCTACTTGGCCCAGAATGGTTCCAAAATACAGATGTAGTAACTTTCTCCTGGCTCATTTTACAGTAGATTGATCTTCAGTCGAGGGGTCAACCACTCGTTGGGAATCTTGTTGGGAATCATTGGAAATCTTTATGAAATCTCAGGGAATCTTGGAAGTTTTTGGAGTGATTACCTCTTCGGGGTTCATCTTTCTATGAATCTCAAGGAATCTCTGGAGTGGTTATACCTCCTCGTCTTCAGTCCACTCCATTGAAGATTTTCCAAAATTTTCATACTCAAATTACTGTTCTCTCTGGCATGGCTGTTGTGCTGATGTTGGGATATTAAAAACCGGCTGAATGAGCTCAACTGGCTTTCCTCCTGAACCGAAACAATATGAGCTGCTTTCGCGAGATAAGGAGCATAATTTTTCAAAGTACATGAAGAAAGTATATTTTCATTCTGTCGGACTGTTCGGCTCAGATCGACTGATTTTCATTTGCTTCTTCTACTTGTAGTATAACAGAAGACCGTCCGTACTTTCACGTACATAATGTTGACGTCGCCCCTGGACATATCCAGCGTAAACAAAGTGATTATAACTGAATGCCGCTCGGACCCTCCTGTAACCCACTGTTTGGAGGCGACTGTCCCAACGAACTACTTGCCACTGTTGGAGTGAACTACAGCTCAACGGCTGTGTTGGAACTTCCTTCCCAATTTGTACGTGGGCCGGTTGTGTCCGCAAACATATAGTCAAGAGTCCGTTGAGCTTCCTGACCTAGCAAGTAGTGGGATAAAGAGCGATCCTAAGTCAGGTCAATTTTGAAAGATTTTTAAGAAAACTTAAGGTAGCATAATATTGACCAAATGAAAAATTTCTTTTTTGTTGTGTAAATTTTGTTATCCTTGGCTCCTCTAAAAAAGGATGGGCTACAGTTCAACAGAGTCGTTATTTACATTCATAACGGCTTCTCCAATTTTAGGTGTTCGTCTATATAGCGCTCTCCCAAATAAAATCAAATATCAAGAAAGTTTTACATTTCGAAAAAAAGCCTATTTATTTGAAAATGTATTTTATAGTTTGGATGAATACAACGTTACTGTGGCAAGGAGCCCTTGCGTCAAATTGAGTTGAACCCTGGAGGAGATTGATATTGATGGTACGACAGATTAGGCGATTAAGTTTGAAGGCAGTGGGAATCAGCATTGCAAGTGAGCTCGTGGATGCTCGGGGCAGCAGCCCACAGCATTCGCACATGGCATTCATAACTTATTTATGCACATGATACATAGCAATTAGGTAGCGGGTCAGCCCTGTCCATTGGCCCGTCCCACGGGGGGACTGACGCTGTCAACTTGCGCTTGACGGTCCGGAGCAGGGCTGTAATCAGGGAAAGCGCTTGTGGATCACTAAAAGTTTATGTATGTTATACATTACAGTATGCAAACTTAGTGACCCCAGTGCATTTTTTACCCTAAAAACTGTAGTGCGCTTACGTTTTTACAGTCTGTTCTGAACATACCCATACAATAAATCTCGAAAAAAGAATTGCCTATTCCCATGCACATGATGTAAACGACTATAGTTTACTAGTAGGACTAGGACTGATAATTATTATATGTCGTTACAATTATCTTCGAATTTTGCACGCGTCCTTTTAAAATGACTCGTTAACTCTTAACCCGGCGCTGCAGGGTGCCATCAGGTGTCAGTCATAGTGGGCGTTAGGCAGATGACCTGTCTCACGTGTAGAGCATTGCAACAGCCTGCCAATCACCTGTACACTTAAACTAAGTTCAAGGCTTTAATCTGGTGATTGCTGTATGCATTGCAGATTTCATTCTGGCCCCATCTCTCTGCCATTCCAAGTCCTTCGCTTCTTAATTTCTGCAGTTGTTGAAGTATTGTTTGTATTGGAAAATAAATCACTCATTCAGGCTGCTGAATAGTTTCAGGATTATTAGTTAATCTGCACCGAAAATAGGAAGACTATTTGAACGGAGGGATAGAGCAACACTACCTACATATTGTTAGTGTCTGGGGAGTGTTGTACACCATTATTAGGGTGCGTCCCACCATGCCCAGTTAAGATTAAACTGGAGATTTTGTCCTATGTTTACCGTGTTAAATTTAACTTAAAAGTTAAATTTAACATGGTAAACATAGGACAAAATCTCCAGTTTAATTTTAACTGGGCATGGTGGGACGCGCCCTTAGTGTTCCAAATCATCCGCCACATGTTTTCCCCATCCCCCTTAGGAGTATTACGAGGGAGGGAATTTTCCACCTCATCACCTGCATTTGTCCCCATAGGCTCCCTATCCATCTATAATATTGTTGATTATACTCGTTCATTGCGGATTCCTGCAGAAATTTACAAGTTCTCAAACGAGAGGTTAACCACTCCAGGAATCTCGTTGGGAATCATTGGAAATATTTATGAAATCTCCGGGAATCTTGGAATTTTTTGGAGTGGTTACCCCTTCGGGGTTCATCTTTCTATGAATATCTTTGGGAATCTTTGGACACCTTTATGGAATCTCAGGGAATCTCAAGGAATCTCTGGAGTATAGGTAGTTACCCCCTCGTTCTCAAACTTACTTACTGGAGTTAAAGTTAGTTTCTATCTTGGGACGTTGATTTCACTCGTGCGGTCATCAGTAACACTCGGTGGAAAATATATTTTAGTAGTTAACTTCCTGGAAAATCTACCCTTTTGTTAATGTAGATACCTACCTACCTACCTACCTACCTGTAGTTGAGCCATCAAAGCGTTAAGTTACCACCCTCAAACTTCAGTTTGAGGGAAAAAAATTCAGGATACCAGCGCCTCTTCTCTGGCGTAAATATCTGATTATGTGGTGTTGTTCTGAATTTGATTTGCCATGAACCCTGTTTCGGGGGAAATACGTGAAGACGATTTGCCTATCTTAAGCAACATTTTGAATTGGTTTTGAATAATCAGGAATGCCTCGCTTGGTCCAAGGAGGAGTAGGAGATCCGTACGTCTTGAAGTATTGTAGGTACTTGTTCTGCACCAACATTTCTGACTGTTACATTTCTCTGAGAAATACATATTGACATTTTTCTTGATTTTTGAAACAGTTTTTAGAAGCCTCTAGTCAGGGAGTTGCGTATTTAACAATACCTAGACATATTAAATACGTAATATTTTTGGCGTACCTCTCAGTGGCCGAGTGGTCAAGGGGTCCGCTTTGTGTCCTGAGAGGTCCGGGTTCGAATCCCGGCGGAGCGGAAAAATTTTCCGCTTCCGACATGGATGTTTTGGCTTCGGCCCACTCATATTCGGCTTGGGCCACTTCATCTTCGGCTTCGGTCAAAAACATCTAAAATACCAACTCATCGGTGCATATGTTCTCTGAACGTCGCGCGTTAAAAAAAAAAAAAAAAAACGTAATATTTTTACTTTTCTGGTACTTAGTCGTTCGACAAGCGAGAAGTAATTATTACTTAAAAATATGTTTAAATTGTATGGGTATACGAGTATAACTTGGTAAAGCATGGTCTAGTTAAACTGCACTCTTCGTAAATGGGATAGTAAAAATTATGAATTTATACTTATGAAGTTTCGATGAGTAGTTCGTGTCATTTTTTATCACTTAAAAACTCCTGACTCCATTCGTACCTTTAGGTATCCGGTATCCTTTTAAATGTGAGGATCCAAGAAAATAAAAGTAAAACTTGAGATAGGTGCAAGCAAGAGTCTATACATGAGTTTGCAGGCGCTGCCCGCAGTCGAGGCAAATTTTGCCGGCCGGCTGGCTGCGAGACTGGTTGCCGGTCGGCGAGGAAGCCGGCTGTCATCCTCATTCCCATTGCGTATCTACGTCGCTTCGATACCATCGAACTATAGCAGTTTGGCAACGTGCAAAATCTGTGCACATGTTTTGTGTTGGTGTGTGGTGACCTTCGGAACATTTGCTCCTCAAGGAGGCCGCATTTACCTTCAGATGCATCTGTGTATTTTATTTTGTTATCACACAATGCACTTTGGTTGTACTTTTCTACAGTTTCATTTTTATAAGAAAAGTGGTAGATTTTCTGCTACTGAACATCAGAAACCACTTTAAGATGTGTAATTTTACAATCAATAGCGTTTTTTTTTACTTTCTCGCTAGTTTTTTTAGTACTTTCTGTAGGAGTGGATAAAATTTGTGAAGATTAATTTTGCTATTTTTATTTCAAATGGCGTTTTAGGGACCCTGATTGCTCCAAAAACCTTTTACGAAAAAAGGTGCCTATGGAGTATTAGACCCTAGGTGTATTTACTTTTTCGGAAGGTAATGTATAGAATGAGAATGCATGTTTGGTCGATGTAACTCCTGAAGGTGAGCATAGTCGTAAAACGTAGTGATTCGTAGTTCGTCGTAGGTGAGGTAGCCCTTTTACAGAACGACTGGACCATTTATTATTTTTTTCAAAGTTACTGTGGAGATGTGGACTGGCATTGGAGTTGTGTTTTGGGAAGGGAAAAAATTCGATTTATTTTTGGCATCAGCGAATTTTTAAAATTTCCTGTTACTTAATTTCAGTTTCATGATTCATGATTCACCATTACCTTACACTTTTCCTTGAATAACTGAATTTTTTTTATTGTCCATCTCTGTTGTGCGATTCAAACCGGAAACATGTCTTTGATTGTCTTTGATTGACAGGAAAATAGGACTTATCAGTGTCACACTACCTTGGAACCGGCAATTTCTATTTTGGGATACAATAAAGCTGGCTACGGTCCCGAAAGCATCACACCACACACTATGCGTTATCATTAGGCGCAGAGTCAATATTTGTTAAGATTGGCCTACAAGACAACCGACCTACAACTGCACGATAGGATCGAGTCTATGAAGGTACATTTAGATAGTGATTTATTTAATTTCTGGAGCCAGGTGGTACAAACTCTTTATTGAGGCAATGGTCTTAAGACTATATTATGAATCAGGAGGGACTTGACCTTGAGTCATCCATCACGGAAGAACACTTTGAAATTCAAGTTATTATTACTTGTTTTTTCAGTATTATTGTATTCTAAACTCAGGTGTAAAAGAGTTGCAAAAAGCGTGAAATATTTTAGTTGTAAACTTTTGAGTCTTTCGACTAGACGTAGGTGCATGAGAAGTAAGAGTCGATGAGGACCCGCTCCCCTTCCTACATTTAGAAGAGGGCAGAAATATCCTGTTGGTGGAGCAAAAAAAAATAGTTACCCAAGAGTAAGTGAAGCAGGTGGCAGCCATATGGGCATATGCACTGGTAGCTCCCCGGCAGCTTACAATATTGAAAGTCCCAGCTCCCGACATCGTGACTACTCCCAAATTGATGGCCTCCCCACCGCTTGAAAGCTAACATGTCTACACAAAATTAATGACTTTTTGGAAGGCGAGAATGCGTGTCACAGTCTTTTTTGTTTCCATTTTTCCCTTTATGTTTTATGAAAGTCACAAACGTTTTCAGGGAATGTACTCCGTAGGGTAGTATTTAATCCTCACCCCCTGGTTCAATTAGATGTTTATATTTGTACTGTTACCTGGTACAATACATACCTACCTAATATTCCTAATATTCCATCACGGCATCTCCATTGCGGTGTAGCTAATAGTGTTGATAGCTCCAATCGTTCCTGCTAAAACTCAGATATCCTGTTATGAATCGAGGCGGCAAACTTTGCGAAAAGTTCTGACCTATTATTATTATTCGATGTTAGGACTCTGGTTGAAACTTAAAACCCCCTGCACTCTGTAATAATTTGTAAAATATATTGTGCTGTTTTGTGGTAAGGAATTTATATATGTCTCTTCGTTTTGACCGAGGGAGTAACCACTCCAGAGATTCCTTGAGATTCCCTGAGATTTCATAAAGATTTCCAATGATTCCCAACGAGATTCCCAACAGTGGTTAACCTCTCGGTTTTGACTAGGTTTAGGGCCAGTAGGGCTGAGAAAATGTTAGTTCGGCCATAGTTTTCTATTCATCTGAACGAGTCCAGCTTTCGGTTACAGCGGACAAGAAAGAGAGTTTTGGCTCAGTACTATCGGTTCTAGTATACGGATTCCCAAAATTGGTGTACGTAGGATGAAGTTGGACTTCCATGTTTACTGTATCCTTGCAGAGAGTCAAGGGTTATCGCTGAAACTATTACAGGAGTGAAGAAAACGTGACTGAAGGCCGATAAATTTCGATAGCACTATTGTCAATTGGTGTCAGCATCGACCTTTAACTGCTGAATGATGCAATCGTGACAAGTCCATTTCCGCCCTCGTCTTCAAGGGTTCGTACAGACTGTTAGATGATTAAGATTTAAAAAAGTGAAAGCTTTTATTTCAAGGTATCATTTTGTTATTGGGAAGATGAATTGAGGAATTCAGTGATCACTGATCAAACTGTGCCTAATTTGAACAAAATCCATTCTGACACACTTACATGCATGCCTAGATTTGAATTTCTCAATTTACGATTTGCAATTTTTACTGGAAATCTTGTCGTTTTATATTTTTCTCACATTTCTCTTAAGAGGGAGAAAATAAAAAAAACGGCAGAAAAAGCTAAAAAAAAAAATTAAAAAAAATTAGACCTGTTCCTGTTTGTAATAGAAGTTGAAGTGAAGTGTTCTGTTGTACTAACGCTACCTTTGGTCATGGTGGATCGAATAATGAGAGAAACAGGGTGACTGTTAATGAGATTTTGATTCCATGTTAGTCTGACTAGTCTGAGTTGCGGGTAAGATTGTAGTGGGCCTAGAGGCTTGTGGAGCTCAGTCGTTAGTTGCGGGTGCCCCCTGGGGAGGGTTCCATCGGAGGAAAAAGGTTTTTTGTGGCTGATTTCGGGGGTTCGGATCGGGTGACCCTGATGATGGAGGGTGTTTCAATATTCAACGATGTTCTCTTACATCATTTTCTTCATGCTAAACTGATCCATGTTTAGCTTAGGTAGGGGTGGCCCAGGTTGACCTTTCTCAGAGCAATTTGGTTAAAGATCTTCAGCCTAGGCTTAGCATGGGTTCTTCTCCTTTACTTAAAGGACTGGCCAGCCTCTCTGTTCATGACTCCAAAAAGGGTACGCAGGAAGGTCTATAGATTAAAGAAGTTCTCTCGTCTGAGTTAGATATACGGTCTCTTCGTGACGTTAAATTTCCGCTACCAGTCCGTGTTCTTGGCCTTGAAGAGATTAAGTACTGTGATTGGTGACCGTGATTTGACGCCTCTGAGAGACGCTCTTTTGGGTTCATGTGTGACTACCTCCAAAGTTTATAGAATGTCGATCCCATCGAATTATTATTGTAACCGTTCTCAGGTCCATCCACCTGTTTCTGTCAGGCCACCTTCTGACGTCCTTGTCTCCCCTACCCGCATCAATCCTGCTTTGCCTTTGTTCACTACCCTACCATTTACGGCCAACCTGATATCATGCCCTCAGTAACATATCTTTGTCACACTTGTCTTTTGAAAACTGGATTTCATATAACAAAAAAAACTTGGTTGCACAATACACCCCATTTCCTCGCTAAGGAGATACGAGTAGGTATAAATTCCGTGTCATTGTTCGCGTATGCGTAGTACAAATCGTTGCGTCGATCGTTACACAAATGCATCAGTATGGTTGTACTGAAAAAACAACACCTAAATATCAGAAATTTTCAGTCCTTTGACTGTTGGATTTTGGGCCGAATTGGCTCAAGCTCATGCAGTGGCTATTAGGCACTAAGTTGTGAAGCAAAAAGACCCAGGTCATAGTCTCCACTCGTGGACATTTTTCCTGGTGATGGTGAATCTTGGGCAACCCAGCCGTGATGGGTACATGACCTTCACAGGCTGGGGGGGAGGGGGAAAGGCTTGACTCTAACCAAATCACCCCCTTGTGTACAGAGGTCATGATTTAAGATCTTAAGATCGATTAGAAATTTAATTTTCCATTCAGTTTTTACCTCATCTGTTAAAAAATGGCTGGCTTGGGGATAGGGACGCTGAAGGGTGTTAATGGCATATCCAAGCAGCTGCATGTTTTCGAAAAAGGTTCACTTTGCAACTGTCGGTCAGACCCTCTTCTGAGCGGTTATTTCATGATCAGCTGTGAGCCTTAAATTCGTATTCATGTCAGAATGAAAAAGGTCTAAAGGTTTGTATTTTCAAGCACGATATGCAATTACTCATTTATAAGCGCCGTATAGCTAGTTTTGAAAGATCAATTAGGGAACCTTTTTAATTATTATTTTTTCGTTGCAATTTTTCTGGGATCGAAGCAGCTGATGGTGGCGATGCTTCAAGAACTCTGTTAACGATGATTTTACGCTCATAAATACCAAATTTATTTAAGTTTAGGTTTAGGTTAAGGCTCCAGTTCGCCGAACACTCTTACGTCAGGTAGGTCAATTACAATTTAGTTACAAAAAGGCTGGATGAGAACAGCGAAATTCTAAAATAGAGAAAAGTGTAAAGTGTGACCGATATTAAAGAATATGGTGTGTACGCATTATGTTACGTGCCCATTTGGTTTGTGAAAAAATCACTTAATGGTCCTTCTTCAGGTAGTCTCTGGTCTCTTCGTATACGTTAAATAAAAAGACGTTTTAAGGCAAAAAGAAAGCCGACGGCTTCCTTGGAAAGATGTCGTTAAGGAAATAATCTACACTGAGTAGTCACTTGACCTTACACCCTAACGACTAAAAAGTGTGTTACAGTTTTTCCGATTTTTAAACCTAAGCTATCTTTATCCTTCTTCGAGGTTTTGAAGTTTCTCTTTGTTGATCCGCCCATGGTCCATCCAAGTCCTCGCGCGGTACTCGTCGTCCTCTCCATCTCCTCTAGAATACTCCCCCGGATGACCTGCATTCGAAATACAAAGGTTCAGGTTTTCTCAGACATGTTAATGGTAATCCTACAAAGGTTGGAGTATTCTGTGCTATTAGCCGCCGAGGCAACGGTCTTCTTACAAAGTTATTCGCTGTTATTTACGACTTTCCGTAAGAAAACCAGGTTTTCTTTACGACTCATAGGCCTGAAGAGATCTTTTTGTGATATTTCTAGGGACCTAACTAAAATAATGGATTAGCCTATCTGTCCGCAAACAAAACAAAAAAAGAACTAGAAGTGGCCTTGAAAATGAACGTAGTCTCTACTCCCTCTATGGTGGCTGTAACCATCCAGCTCCAGCGCTTCCAGGGCCGTAAAGCTTAAGTCCTTCATTCCAAAAGCCTATGCACAGGAGGCCCCCGAGGGGCAGCTCATAAAATAGAGCTGCCACTACTTGAGAGATATATGTGATTTAGATTTCGAAAGGATCAGCATTATTTTTACATTACTTTTCGAGTAATTTATTCCAGTGGGTATTTCCTACAATATCATCAGCTACAATACAATACAATCAGTTCCTTTTTACTTTCTCGCTAGCCATATATGGCGAGAAAGTATTGTTTTCGTGCAAAATTTCGAAATTGAGATTTTGGGTTTCCCATGATCCTGAGGGTCCCCTGAGTCCAAAAACGTGGTTTCTGGTAAAAGTCTGTCCGTCCGTCAGTCCGTCCGTCCGTCCGTGCAGTGCTCTAGAGCCTATACCGTTCACCCGATTTTGATGAAATTTGGTATAGACCTGTCTAAAATCACTGCCGAGGGGCATTTTTAAGGATTTTTAGATTGGTCAAAAATTAAGGCCGCTATTGCCAAAAAACCGCCAAAATAATTCAAAAATCGTGTTTTTGGTTAGTCGGACAAGCGCCGACGGTACACTTTTCAATCTATAACACTGAAAATTGGTATGTGTGTTGAAAATTAGATGCTTCGAGGTCACTTGCAACTAAAATTGAATTGGTTGAAAATTACGGCCGTTCTGGACCATAGTTCGATCCTTTCGGCGCCATTCACATTTATTGACTGATTGTCATGAAATTTGGTACGTTTATGTAAAAGTACGCAACTTAAACATTTGTCGTTACGAATTTTGTTATCTTCAAAATTACGGCCGTTTTTGTCGAAAAAGTGTTGAAAATGAGTTGAGAATGAGAAACCATGTTTTTGAATGGTCGGAACGCATTTGGGAGTGCAGTAATTAAATGACAGTCATGAGATTTGGTGTGACTGATCTCAGATAGATGCTCTTGGGTCATTCTCAACCGATTTTGGATTGAGTGAAAATTACGCCCGAAAAAAAATTTCAAAAAATCTAAAAAAATAAAAAACTAAAATTTTATATGGGACGAGAAAGTTAAGTGCGACTGTTGTCGGACCCTTTATTACCTTCGTCGTGAGGGCTTACACAGCTTCCTTGTTTCCATGCACAGTACTTTTCAGTGGGCACTCGCATATGGATACATACCACAGTGGTACGAATATCAACCGAACTATTTCTCATTGTTCCTGTGGTTATTTTTCCAATCTGCAAAATTCCGAAGGTTCCTAAGGGTTATAACCACTCGTTGAGAATCTCGTTGGGAATCATTGGAAATCTTTATGAAATCTCAGGGAATCTTGGAATTTTTTTGGAGTGGTTACCCTTTTGGGGTTCATATTTCTATGAATATCGTTGGGAATCTTTGGAAATTTTTATGAAATCTCAGTGGAATCTCAAGGAATCTCTGGAGTGGTTACCCCCTTGGAAGGTTCGGTGATTCTCCGAATTTTTCATGGAGCCGGTGCGGTCGGTTTGTAAAACCTACATGGTTGGTCATATAAGACTGTAGTGTATATAAATAAGGTGCTGCAAACGCGGTGCCGTCCATCCGGCAACCGGCTACATGGCTCTGAAAAGAGGCGCTGCAAGGTGTGGCGCAGCCGCGCAGTCCTTCCAGCCACAGTTCCAAGGCTGTGTCTCTGTCTGAGCTTCAGTGATTTGTCGAACAAGTTGCCAGCTCTCAAGGGCTAGCACTGGCACGGAGAACCTCCCATAATGTTCCTTTGTTGGCACTGCTAAGATAAATAGTCTAATTAACATAGTTTAATTACCTTATGAGCTGCATGGTACCACACGAGCCAAGTTTCAACACGCTCACATCAGTAGAATACAGAAAGACTCCGAATTTCACTTAGCTCCGAGGGGGTAACCACTCCAGAGATTCCTTGAGATTCCACTGAGATTCCATGAAGATTTCCAATTATTCCCAACGATATTCATAGAAAGATGAACCCCAAGGGGGTAACCACTCCAAAAAATTCCAAGATTCCCTGAGATTTCATAAAGATTTCCAATGATTCCCAACGAGATTCCCAACGAGTGGTTAACCCCTCGGCATTACGCATGGTTCCAAGTGTCACACCCCCGCTTTCCTCGTAAAAATCGAGGGGGTAACCACTCCAGAGATTCCTTGAGATTCCATAAAAATTTCCGATGATTCCCAACGATATTCACAGAAAGATGAACCCCAAAGGGGTAACCACTCCAAAAAATTCCAAGATTCCCTGAGATTTCATAAAGATTTCCAATGATTCCCAACGAGATTCGCAACGAGTGGTTAACCTCTCGGTAAAAATTTAGATATACCATGTTATAACATTGACAGAACAGTTGTAATCAGAGAAGTCACGGTGGAATTGGGGATTATGTGTAGCAAAGTTGCTAGGCTACGATTAAACAAAATTCTGAGTCTTTCGAACTATAACGGGAACGTAAAAACAAAAGCGCAGATTCGCCGCTTGCTTGTTAATCACATGGGTGGTATAGAAATGCACTGTTGGCTGAACCCCAGCCAAACATCCTTCAACCCTTCTGGGGAAAATTCCAACAAACTTCTCTTCAAAAAAAAGTCACTTATCCCTTCCTAGTGATAACATGGTGATAATTTCAAGGACACGCAGAGCCACAAGCTGACTGCGCGCGCCGCTGTAGGGCTGTTGTTTACTATTGTGCTGTGGTCTGGGTCATGCCGTAGCGGGCGCACCCATGCACCGTGCTGCAGTGCCGGTTACTGTTGTTTACTCTGTTAGTCATGGGCGTAGCCAGACACTCAAGAAGGGGGGATGAACTATTTTCTTTTAAATTTAGGAACCGATAACCGATGAATCCATGCATGTACTGCAGTAGTACTAATCCACAACCCGCACTGAAAAGTGAAAACCCTTTCACCACAACGAAAGGATAGGGGTTCCCCCTCACGGACCTGTATAAAGGAATGGTAACCAGTGGTATCTACTTTGTGGGTTACCAATTGTTATCAGTAAGTCACCTGACATAACGATCATTTCACTAAGTTTTTTCGACTTTCCATTCAGAACTAGCACCTTTGTTCCACCCGTGCTAAACTTATGGAACAACTCATTGGTCGCTAAAGTCGCGAGTAAACGAATCCCTCTGTTGGTGTTATTAAATTTTTTTCCTGCATGTGAAGTAATTTTTTATTTTTATATACGTTTTATTGATCTTACCCCTCGCAAAAAGTATAGGACTAAGCCCCCGATTACACCTTACAATTTCCAATCCAAATAGGATCATAAAAAAATATGATCAAGAAAAATTGTAAGGTGTAAAGTGAATTGAGTCAATTATGATACAATTTGTATCGGCCGGTACAAATTGTATCATAACTGCTGCAACTACCTTCCTCTATGCTGCGTGTGTTTGTTGTTGTTTGGTTGAAAATGGCGGCTGAGGTAAGTGGAATGGAAATGACCCGTATTTTAATAGAAAATGTGGAGGAGTACGAATTTCTTATAACGATGAATTGAAAGAATATAGCAGAAATTATTTAACCTAAAACGGTTCAAAAAAGGACCCTAAAAATCTTCGAAATTCTATTTTTTTACCATGTCAAGTTGGCGTCTTTGCTAAACATGATCCTATTTTTATTGTCAAGTGTATTGCAGTTTTTCTAAAATTTTTATGATGCTAAAAAAATAGGATCATATAAAAATAGGATCATATATTTATTGTAAGGTGAAATCGGACCCTAACACTGAAGCACAAAATTCCTGGCGTTACAATAATATCAATATCACACAGTATATCATAGTACATACAACATACAATATTAGGTATATACGATGTCACAGATGTTGTATGATAATTTATTGAACATGGTTCAGCTCTGTTCGGATTTATGTACCTATATCTCTTCTTGTGTCCCGCTGTCCGTCACTAGAGACGATTAGTGGCAGTGGCCCCTGCGGTAAACAAGACAACGTGACTGTTGGCGCGTAGTTGTTTGTTAGTTGCTATCGTACGAGTATGATTGTCCTCTTCCTCCCTATTAGTCCTAAATTTAGATATCTAATGAAAACAACAAAATTAGTGTTAGTGAATGACCAATGCAGTCTCTAATCTAAATGAAAGGCTGAAAGTTTGCCATACAACTCATATTTTCCCTGGCAACGTAGCATTTTCATTCTTAGGTATTCCGCGGTGTAGAGATCAAGATACTGGACAGTTACCACAAAGGTCACCCATTCAAATCCCAATTCCAATGTCACCAAATTTTCTGCTGGCATAGCGTGGATAAATTGATGTAAGCTTCCAACAGCTGTGCTTCAGCTTTGACCTAACCTTTTTAATAAACCTCCTTTCCTCAGTTTTGTATAAATGCAAAATCTGGAAATTAATTTTCCGCACATTCGAAACACTTTCCCAGTAGGTCTCAAGGCTACATATTTTGCCTCATTTTTGAGACTCATGTGTCGTTGAAACGTGCCTGAAGGTTTCAGGTATTTAAACCAAAAGAAGCTCCATGGCAAAGCCTGTTTACTACATCTTGTTTGCAACTAAAGCGACCTTCGCGTACAGATTTGAAAGTACAATGGGGCGCTCACTATTAATATCTCGATCGACGCTGAACAAAATGGTAAAATACAAAGTCATCTATACTACTTCTATTATGTAAGTCGTTACCCCTACAGATTTTGGATTCACCTTTACCTTCTTGTTTACCTACCTCATTGTAGCTATTGTTAATTATTTTAAAGTTTTTAGTAATAATTCATGTCAAGCTCCCATATGCTATTAAATTTAACTGGTACAAATATTTCTGTAGAACTCCATTGTTGAGCCGTTGGATTGACACCAAGTTGAGGTCATTAGGCGTTGAGTGTTCGAAAGCTCCTCTGCTTATGTGTTGAATAAGTTTTCCTTAGCCATTATCTTATTATGGAACTCGGAGCTCTGCCGTAAGGGATTTTCTAAGGCTTCCAGCTAAATGAGTCATGACGATGTGGGGTGCGGGATTGTGCGATAATATGGGATTCAACGGGTCATATATATGGTGTGACTCCCTGTAGTTTTACCTTACCAAAGGGGCTGATCTTTCAAAATGTAAAAACTGATTTCAGAAAGTGACGTGTTTAGGTGGCATATTTCTTAGGAACTCGTTGAAATTTTTCGTGAATAAATCTTTTTGACACCAGAAACCAGTTAGAAAATTTTGGAGATGCAACAATGGAGTGTTTTTTTTTACAAATTGCTCATTGTTTAAGCAAAGCAGAGTAAACTAGCTTGTGATCTTGGCAAGATGGATTATACCGAATTGTACTACGTAAAATGTCCCTGGAAAGGTGTCAGAAACAACCCTTCTGCTGGAGATCATGATTGTTATCGTAAGTGCCCATACTTTTTGGAAAATGATTCTACGTGCATTTTTGGCCCAAGGTCAAGGCTGCACATCACACACGTGGATGTTTACTTGAGGCGTCCTAACATGTCTTGTCGGTGTGTGGGCGTCATTGGCTGGGAGTGTATAGTCCCGTCAGTCCCGTCAGTGCTGGACTGGAGCGTTTGGCTGATGGCCTACAAGCGGGGGATCCTGAGTGGATCTCGAGACACGTGTCCTCCTTATAACTGAACAACTTTTTACTTTCTCACCCGTGCGTAAAACGTGTGCTAACTGCTGAGAATGCAGTGCGTACGAAATTTTTATTTGTGATTTTACGTTTCCCATGATCCTGAAGGTCCCCGTAATCCGAGCTAGAGATTATACAGACTATTAAGTTTCAACCTATAAATTTTGCGGATATGTTTCCTGATAGACTATATTCATAAATATTTTTGAAATGGGTCAAAAATTCGGCCAAACGTGTAAACCTTCGCTCCGGACGCATATATCTATAGGAAGATTGTGTTCTCGAATCAAACATAACTTTTATAATTGAAAATTAATACTAAATCGAGGGGGTAACCACTCCAGAGATTCCTTGAGATTCCACTGAGATTCCATAAATATTTCCAAAGATTCCTAACGATATTCATAGAAAGATAAACCCCGAGGGGGTAACCACTCAAAAAAAAAAATTCAAGATTCCCTGAGATTTCATAAAGATTTCCAATGATTCCCAACGAGATTCCTGGAGTGGTTAACCCCTCGTACTAAATAGTTCTTACTTGTAATGATGTACCGGTGGTACCATACAGAAACGTTACTTTTACATTGTAATTTATTTTGTATTTAAAGCTAACTTGCACGTGGCCCTGGCCTTGGTCCAGCAACCCTCCCACGTGTAGGCCTCTTGCCAATTCCATTATATAGTATACTCGAGTAAATTTATATACCCGTCTGAATAAATTATACACATTAGAAACACATGTGAAAACTCTCACCTCTCCAACAGCATTTTTTAAATAAAATTGGTCCTTTTTTTCTACATAAAATATAATCTCTGGAGCACGTGCAATACTGTAGTAAAAGAGGCAGTTATTGTTTCCTAAACTTATACCATAGGTATACGTATACCTTAGAATTTTCAGTGCTGCCATCATACCCGAGGGTATGTGAATGCTAGATGTGCTCTCCACCCCATGTGCCCCACCCGTTGGGAATCTCGTTGGGAATCATTGGAAATCTTTATGAAATCTCAGGGAATCTTGGAATTTTTTTTTGGAGTGGTTACCCCTTCGGGGTTCATCTTTCTATGAATATCGTTGGGAATCTTTGGAAATCTTTATGAAATCTCAGTGGAATCTCTGGAGTGGTTACAAATATTTGACCTTGGCTACGTCAGCCACGTGGATAGCTCCGCCAATCCTCTTCCTTTCTGTTATTGATTCGAAAGCTGCGTTGACCTTGACCCAGCCACTCCCTCCACGTGCACATCCAATACGCACTTTCTTAGCATTCGGCTATTTCAGTGCATCTTCTTTTCTTCTCCTCCTGCGCACGTCCCTTTGGGGTTCCCAAAGCCTGAATCTCTGCGATACTCGTCAGTTGCAGGATATTTTCAATTTTTGACCATTGTATTCTCCTGGAGATGTGGACAAACTGAGGGGTTAACCACTCCAGCAATCTCGTTGGGAATCATTGGAAATCTTTATGAAATCTCAGGGAATCTTGGAATTTTTTGGAGTGGTTACCCCTTCGGGGTTCATCTTTCTATGAATATCGTTGGTAATCTTTGGAAATCTTTAAGGAATCTCAAGGAATCTCAAGGAGTCTCTGGAGTGGTTACCCCCTCGGGACAAACTACTCGTATGTCTGTGGATACTCACCATAATGCAGCATACGTAGCAGGAGCTAATCAATGAAACTCATCCGAGCAGGCAGTGCCAAAACCCCTGATGTTATAAAGCGATAAGGACAGGGCTGGCCGCTGACCGCAGCAATAGTTTGTATTTATAGCGATGACAGCTGTACTCTCAGCAGCAAACGGTCCATGTCCCAATCTTGTCCAACGTCCATCCCCGTTCCCAGGGATTTTGGGTGACCACGAGGTATTTCTTGGAACCCAGCATTGAGAGCAAGTTCTTAATGACCCCTCGAGTCCCTCAACCAAAGCTTCAAAAAATGCTGTGACGTGAATTAATGGGGCCGTACCTCACATCAGTTCACCTTTGCACAGTTTTCGAAAAAAAAAAAAAAAAAAAAAAAAAAAATTGTGTAATACATCTAGAAGCCCTAGTATAATACTGGTGCACATACAATTAGATATAGTATACGATATAGATAGGTATGTAAGCCATTAATTTATTCTACGGAATTTGTTTAGGAAAGGGGTATTAGGTATACCTAGGTACTTTTTATACCTATATGAGACGTCAAATCCGTATTTGCCAGAACAAGTTGTGGGAAATCACTTCCAGGACTCTGGCTATTATTATATAGGTTATAGGTATTTTAGTTCCTTATCTGACAATCTAAAAGGCATCTAAAAATAAAGTCACGTATCAATCCACGTGGAGAATAATTCTGAAATGAGAACTGTGCTGCAGATATGTCGCAACAGTGGCCTAGGCCGTGATCTTTAAAAAATATATTTTTACTTGTTTCGTCAAATTAGCATTGCCCGGTATTTTGCCGCTTGTTTCCTATGCAGTAATCAACGAAATAGGTTCGAAAACCGGGTGACCCTTCATTATGACGCGAATTCTGACGTCCGAAATCGAGTATTCATTCATGAATATGTTCAAATTCATGAAGGTTACCCATCTGATGCAACTATTTTGTACCTACTATCTTATTTTTAGAAAAATAAATAAGACCTTGAATGTTTGACCGTGGTTTTGACCGTGGTGATGGCTGATGGCTACGACTAAGAGATAAACGAATAATGGTGATGAAACCACTGAGATGTACGAGATGTAGATGCGACTTGAACTTTAATTTCTAAGCACCTGTCTAGATAGTGGAAACTGCGCTGCTATGAGGCCTAGGATCGTTATAGGGGTTAGTTTTTCCGGTTGATAGATTTCGAAGTCTAATCTATTTCCTCGTCTATTTCAAAAATCATATAGCTTACTTTAGGGCAGAGCAGGCTCATGTGTTGCATGTATTTTCCCCCTGTCCTTGGTCCGTCGCTTGGTATCAATATTCAGGCAGCATGGCCTCTAATTCCTTTGTATGCATGCTGGGTTGGGTGAGCTGTACAGCCTAAACAGGCGCAAAGCATTAGCATTCGGCGTGGAGGCCCATTGTGTTGGAGCGCATGCGCGTCAGGCTTCATGAGCAGCTATTCCCAGGTCCCATGTGTTGGAGCGCATGCGCGTCAGGCTTCATGAGCAGCTATTCCCAGGTCCCATAGCCTGCTAAATACCAGCTCAAACCTAAAAACTATCCAACCAACCTATCCTACCTGCTTTCTCGTCAGACAATTGGGGTATTCGTTACGGTGCGTGAACCGCTTCCTATGTAAACTCACTGAACACTGAAATTTCCAGCTAGCCATCCCCATTCGTTCTATAGGTTTATTGTTGTTGTCCATTTTCAGTATTATATATCGGTACGTTTTGTATTGTTTTGTTGATCAGCAATACCTCCCCTGTGCTGAAATAAAATTGTAATGCACGCATCACAGTTCAGAAGTTTTCCCCGGCTACTGTTGGTTAGAATTTTTCGCGAAAAAAAATTCCCGACATTATGGAACTCGAACTTTATCAAGGCTTTTACTGAAATAATTTTGGTCTTCCACCTCCCTGAGGATTTCATGAAGGTAGATTAGGTACTCATGCGAGAGAGTTCCGCTGATGTGTATGACTCATTCACATTTTTATGATGATAGGTCGTTTCTCTCTTCCAGTGATGGTGACAACAGATAATATGCAATCCTGTACTCATCTAAACCATGGTCATCCAAAGCTCATTAAATTGTGTTTTATGTTATCTAATTATTTCTGATTTAATGATTTTGTCGTTTTAATTAACGACCATGTGTTATTTCCAGTGAACATGTTTGCGATAATATAGGATATTTTATTCAATAATTATTATTTAGGGCCTGGAGTATCAGATGGTGGCTTTGGAACGTGACATCGTTGGTATTTTGTACCTCTCCCTAATGGAGTAAGCATGCACTGACAAAAATAATTGATACTTTCAAAACCTGCATAAATATACCGAAATTTTGTATTTTGGAAATACTTATTTAAATTCAAAATAGCTGCAATAGGTTGCTGCTTGCTTGGATACCAATTCCATAAGTGCGTCATTTGCATTTGTTTGTCTGGCTTCAGAGGTGTCCACCCGAGGGGGTAACCACTCCAGAGATTCCTTGAGATTCCACAGAGATTCCATAAAGATTTCCAATGATTCCCATTGAGTGGTTAACCCCTCATGTACACCGATCAGAAGAAGATGGTTTAGATATAATTCCCATACTCTTCCTATCCCTTAAACTTGTAGAGTAAAATTATTTGTTTTGACGCTTGAATAGCAGCTGGGGAGCATCACTCTGTTTTTTTAACCTCAAGATGGATGGTGATGTCAGCTGTAGGGTGTTGTTCTGAGCTGGGATGGAGGTCGTACAAGGGTAACTGCTCAAGTGAAGCTGGGCAGTCGCCCCCTGCCAAGAACAGACTTGCCAAACCCAGCGACAGGTGCCCATTCAGCACTATTGCAGACAGCTTGGTGCTTTGACAGCGTCGATGCCCCCATCGCTATTTTGGGCCTCCCGCAAGCGGCTTATATATGATTCTAATGCATGAAGCAAGACAAGAAAAAAGTGTCTTGTTCTTGTACCTAATTAATACACCTAATATACATTGCACCTATGTACGGCAAATAGCGAATATAATAATTTATTTCTAACAGTTCCCAAGAATTATTGTTCTTGCTTCGTCGCTGTTTTGGATCTTGAGACATGACTCTTCCACACACTATTTCAGCGAAGCATCTCACATTCCCAAAAGGCTGCTTTTTTATTTATTTCTCCACTGGAGCCCATTACCCTTGTTCTATCTTTATTTATGTTACTGCTGGGCTTAATATCCTCAATGTGTTTTTATTTAGTGTTTCTTGGAAGTGCGGATGTATATTACCTCCATCTCAGTGATGAATTTTTTCCGTTTCATCTACTCTCATATATGGGTAGTCTCGTATAACCTTATTGATATATCCTGCAAGGGTGAATGGGCCTAGCCTAATATGCGTACCTACTAGGTGCCTATCTTATACTTCTTCATAACAAAATTTCTGGTTCAAAGTTAGCATGCTATACACAAACGCTTGCAGCATGCCTGATTCAGGACTTGAGGGGGGTTAGTAAGGACAAAGTGGATCCATTTTGATTGGTGACTGTACTGATGGTTAGTAATTTCGCAAAGTCCTCCTATGGTGGAGGAATAGAATAGAGAGAGCAGAGCATTAGCTAGCTGAATTGACAATCATAATTACTGGGCGTAGTCCTGGAGCGTATTCACATGGATAATCATTTTCTAGATCTGAACGACTCTTCAGGAAACAGCTGTGCCTGTGTTAACTTTCCTATTTTAGTTATCAATGTAAATTAATCGATTTGTTCTTTAAAATGCTATCGCTGACTCGATGGCAACAGTGCCTCGTAATTTTAAATTTTCTCAAAGTGTGAAGGTGGATTTCACTTTAACGGTCAGGATCAGATCATTTTATTTAATGTTCACTGTGTTTCGACCGTGTTTTTACGTTTTAGCCTTCTTTGTCTTGCTTAATTTTTGTACCTCATAACTTGATATTTGTCCGCATTTACAACGTACGCATCCCATGGGATCCCACAGGCTCTCTCAGAATGATGTAGTATTTATAATATTTACGGAGCTCTGTTGACGTCAGAGGCGGAAAAGTCATAGGTTTTTGTTTTATTTACTTGGTCAGCCTTGGCTTGAGGCCTAGCGAGGCCAAGAAAAACCTCCTGTGTGCCAAGGCTTCTGTCACTCGTCAAATTCACTCCGGCACGTGGCGACCCCACTTCTCCATTTTTTGTAAAATTTTAAAAGTTAACATGTTAGTTTTCCTCTTGCTTTCCCTCTTGCCTTATTTCTTTCACTCGTTTTCAGTAAATATTATACCTACAAAGGAAATTGTCGTTTTGGCGTCTGGAAACGCTATAACCGAAGACAGGTTTGAAGAGTCGACAGAATGGTGTTGCAAGAACAGCGAAAAATCGCTACCACCAACATGGTTTTTTAGTCGAACCTTTTCGATGAGACGTACCTGATTGTCAGGCACGAGTATTTTGATGCCCCACAACGCATATCAACAAACCAACTGTTAGCCTGATATTTTGAGTGCAATTACAAAAGTTTGTATTCCGAAATCAAGACTTTCTGTGCCAATACTGCAAACGTTGTCTAATCAGGAAAGCGCAGGCGCACCCAAGTGCGATTTAATTTCTTAGGACGGGATCGCAGGGTTGGTTGATTTTCCATTTTTGTCCAGAGAAATAACGCAAATAACTTTGACTTTTACAACAGACACCACGTTCAATAAAACGCAACGAACAAGTCAATTTACCTATTATAAATCCATTTAAATGAGGATTTCCTTTAGAACGCCTTAGGGACCGTAAACGAGAAATGGGTATGAGGTAGGTGTGTTTTCTAATTGTAGCCTTCAGTGGGGAAGAAACTCATTTCTCTTGGGGCAAAATGTATCTCACAGGTCATAGCTATACACGTTACTACCTCCAACTCCCTCATTAAACTAGTTACTAGCTACTCGTATTTCATATTAGTGTTATTAAAATAATGCCCTAACCATGCTATCATCTTCTTATTGGCTTCATTGAGAAGTATAGGCAAGTCAGCTGAGTGTACTAATGGATATTTTAATACGGAGTCCTCAGTTGGTACTGAATACGTCGTTTCATTATAATACAGTACAGCAGCATTCTTACTTCACTTTCTCACACTTTTCTAATTTCAAATTTTTAGTTTGATTTTTTGGTGCCTGCTGACGCTCAAATTTAAATTTTTGCAATAAATTTTAGCCTGTAATTTTCTATGTGGTTATCGGAAAAAGAGTCTTAAACACTCTTCTCCCGTCTTAAGGGCCACCATACATTCTCGACGAACTCCGCCAAAACCACTGTGCGAAAGTAAATATTCGACAAAAGTAATGTTTACATTTTAGTACCACCGGAGACTGGTAATTGCAATATCGTATCGGTTGTGTCTACTCTAAAAGCTAAACATAGTGTGCTATTTGAACGCGAAACGAACGAGTGAAAGTAGGACACTATGTTTAGCTTTTACAGGAGAAAAAGTAGAGAAATGGTGTTGCAATTACGAACTTCCGTAAGTGAAATAAAAATTGTCAACATGTAACATGGCGGCGGTAAATATTACAAACATTTATCAAGCTTTTCTACTAAATGTGACGATAAAATCATACTGTTTTAATCCGAAACGTTACAAAACAATATTTCGGGTGAGGTAGTGTTGTGTTTTCGCGATCTGTCAAAAAAACATGTGGACTGGTAGTTGACTGTTTAAAATCGCTCCTGTGGGCTTATTACTCCATTTCATGCAAAAATACAACACTACCTCACGACAAAGAGTCTCAGGTTTACATCCCCCTATAAACACTTTTCACTCGCCCTGTAACTTCGGAGTAGGGCTTGAAGTACGTAGCATTGCGAACCAAATGGGTGTATTTCCCCTTAAAAGTTTTCGATAAATTTCTGTCAGAATTATTGTGGTTTCCCTTTTTATCTTGATTTTGCCACTAGTGGCCGCAATTTTCGAAACATTATTAAAAACAACGCTCCACACAACTCTACTCCAACATTTCGATCTTCTTAAAAAATTCCGACGAACCATGTTGCGGTTGAACAGTGCGACCGCGCTAGCTGCGTTACTGACTTACAATCGATTTCTATGGACTAAAAGTGTGGAGAGGTGTTTCTATGCTTAAAGGGGAAGTCACTAATGTTAAGAGACAGAGCAGTTTTTTATGGTTCGCAGTCTAAGTCGAGATGAAAATGCTCGTAGCAGCTGGGTTTTGAAATTGATGAGAAAGCAAGCAAAGCCGATTTGCTTTTTGCTTCCGCCCGTTTGCCCTCGAAATTTTTTGTTGAGTGCTTTTGAAACCCACTTGTGTAAAATTCATCATTCTGCCTGAAGCTTCCGCAGTTACAGGGGGGAGGGTAACCATTTTAATTTCGTTTCGCTGTTGAGATTTGTCTTCTTCCCCATTTGACAACCTCTCGTTTTGTCCCAATTCATCTCAGTGACTCTTGGCATTGCTTTCTCATTTCTTGTATGTTTAGGTTAGTCTCTTGGTCTTTTATTGCTTATTAAAAAATAAGCTAGTTCAGGGGGAGCTTCAGAGAAAAGTTATAATAAACATTCAGCTGATTTTCTAAGTAGTTTCATAGTAGAGATCAACATGGCCACTCCATAGTCTGGCTCTAGCTAGTGCCACGCTTGATGCCAGATCAGGGGTCACGCGGAGAGCAGCTCGCTACAGGGAGTGTTCTTCCGAGGCGTTGTTCAATCTCGGATGATAATATGCCCCGCTACCTGTGAGTTCGGCACAACCAACACCATGGTACGGTGTGGGTTAAACCCTTTTAGTGCTGAAGCCTACGCCTACTCTTACAAAAATACGTGCCTGTGGCTGGTTTCTCCTGGTGATGCCAGCGATACCTTCTAGTATACCTTCCACAGATGGATTTGTATGTAGCTATATACCTACTGGAAGCAGCGGATACACGTAGTTGTGGACATATTCTCTGGACAAAATCTCAGATACTTATAGGAACTTCCGAACAACGTAAAAGTGGTTGGATTTTCCTTTAGATAGAAATTTTGGGATTTGGGATGCAATAGGTACCTCTAGCGGCTAACCGCTTACGCTGCCTTTCATTGAAGTAACTACAAGCATGCAGCATTTTGTGATAACGTAAGCTCTCACGTCTCCAGCCCAACAAAAATCTGTTTTATACCATGCTACTGTGCTGCTCACCATATGCTACTGTGCTGCTCACCATGCTACTGTGCTGCTCACCATGCTACTGTGCTGCTCACCATGCTGCTGTGCTGCTCACCATGCTACTGTGCTGCTCACCATGCTACTGTGCTGCTCACCATGCTACTGTGCTGCTCACCATGCTACTGTGCTGCTCACCATGCTACTGTGCTGCTCACCATGCTACTGTGCTGCTCACCATGCTACTGTGCTGCTCCGTTTTCGGCCAGCGATTGCTCGACTTTGGCATTCATTCTTACGAGACTCGGTCACGTTGTAGGGATAAGGGTGCGTCCCACCATGCCCATGTTAAAAGTAAACTGGAAATTTACCATGTTAAATTTAACTTAAAAGTTAAATTTAACATGGTAAACATAGGACAAAATCTCCAGTTGTTTTTTAACTGGGCATGGTGGGACGCACCCTAAGTAAATTAAATGTCCCCAATGCTTATATCACCTCTCATTATAGGCTTAAACTTAAACTTCTCATTTTGGGGTGCTTTCGAAAGGGGTGGTCACTGGTCCCCCCTCCGTCAACTGCATGAGAGTGCCTGTGCCTCAGTTCGCGACTGTACTGTACTGTAATGTAATGTACTGTCTGTACTGTCCTCTACTGTACTGCACTGTACTGTACTGCACTGTACTGACTGCACTATACTGTACTGCACTGTACTGTACTGTACTGTACTGCACTGTACTGTACTGCTCTGTACTGCACTGTACTGTACTGCACTGTACTGTACTGTACTGCACTGTACTGTACTGTACTGCACTGTACTGACTGCACTATACTGTACTGCACTGTACTGTACTGCACTGTACTGTACTGCACTGTACTGTACTGCACTGTACTGTACTGCACTGGGCGTTGTGACGTCAGCTCCACACTGCGATTGGTAGTCACGACTCTAATCGTCCGACACCTGCGGTTTGACCTTTTACACTCTTTGCTTGCTTATTACCTAGCAACTGGATAAATGATGATATGTGTTCGCTAAACGATTGGAACGAACAAGTTTCTACATGACGTACTGCCAATATAACCAGCTACTGAACGCCAACCAGGACTTTTACCCTGTATCTGCGTCATGGGGTTATTTGGTACAGTAACACAAAATAATAATCTATTGTTGGGTGTACAGTCATGTGAAACACTATCTAAGGTTCAGGGAGTATAAAATTTTGTTGGAGATTTATCGAGCAAATTGCAGTTTAGGTATAGCATAGTCCGTCTGTGTGGACTTGAATTATTAATCAGGCTCCCATTATTTTAACGAATTAAAACAGAACTGGTGAAAAAGGCAAGGAGGCGTCCCTTGTATTGAAATGAAGGGATCCAGGCACAACAACCCAGGTACCCAACCCAGGTACCAGCTCCAGGTACGAGTACGAATAGATTAGGCGAGCCGTCCACTCGAACTGACGGACTTCCAGTAGCCGTGTCCCGCAGTGTACGCTCAGCTGATGCATGTGCGGTGGGCTCCAATACCGCGTGGGTGCCCCTCAGCTGATGTGTTGTGGGCTCTAGTATCGCGGGTAGCTGATGTGCGATGGGCTTAGCTGACGTACGGTAGGCTCCAGTACTGCGGGTGTACGTTCGGCTGACGTACGGTAGGCTCCAGCAGTACTGCGTACTGCGGGTGTACGTTCAGCTGACGTACGGTAGGCTCCATAACTGCGGGTGTACGTTCGGCTGATGTGCGATGGGCTCCAGTACCGCGAGTGTACCGCTTTGTTGATTTGCCTCAAGGAAAAATCCGACTCCACCAAGTCTTCACGAGGGGCTGCAGCTCCTCCATTTTTGCTGAGCATAATGATAGATGCAAAGGGCCTTCTTGCCTTCTATAGGTTCTGATTATTATATATTTAAGTCCTATCTGTGGGAAGCCCGAGGACCTTTTCACTGTAGGTGGTATCTACTGTGGGATGCATTCTAGTGAGGATATTTTTTTACCATATTTCAGGATTTTATAATAGCTGTTTTATTTATAAATACCGTGGATTAACCGCCGCCGCGCCCGGATGGGCGCCGACTTCTCGCAGAAGATTCTGTGTCGGGCATAGTTATTTATCTACAACCTGGCACCAAGAAATGAATAGATGGTCTTTCTGAGTTTCTAACCAGCTTATTTTTCTCTATTATTTCTCCTTCAATTTAGTGCGTACACTGAACTTCTCAACAGTTGTTTCAAATTTTTGCCAATCCGTTTGGAAATTGTGCCAAAATTTTAATGCCGTCGTTATTGTGTGTAATTTTTCATTTCTTGTGTGACTTATGTAACACGTTAAGTCATTGTGCCAACTTCTTCAACACTGTTGACAATAAACTGTGAAAAACAAGTTTCGTTATCATTTTAAGGAGAGTTATGTACAACCTTGGATTCTCTTCACTGATGGCAACCTTATTGCTCACCTAATCTGCTCTTTTTAGATCCTAGTAGGCTCTTTTATTTCTGGTCATAGTTTGCCCAGCAAAAATGCACGGCCTGCCGTGACCAGCATATTCCGTGCAAAGGTGATTCATAACTCTACCCGTACCTTCATTATACTTTTTTCCTTTGCTTTTTTATCTTCTTACAAGTCTATACTTTCAACTTTTCTAACCTGTTATTCACTGCCTGCAGCTACAAAGTAATTTTGGTTTTTTGTTGGAGGATGGAATAATAAGGCATGATTTTGAAGCCAATCAAACAAATTTTCTGCTTGCGCGATCTGGGTGACTTTGCCATTTTGCAGGTAGCCAAGATTTTATCCAGAAACAGGTGACATTTTTATTTCTAGTCGTTGTAGCAGCAGCCTTTCTGAGCTATCTTAGTAGTCCTGCTCCTGCAGTTGGGCTAGAACATTAGTAGACATCCATTTTAAAGTGCGAGAAAGCCAAGTGCGGTCATAGTTGTGCTTGAAATTATGCCTGTCTATATTCTAATAGTCATTACCAGTGGTGAAGTGGTTATTTATGGAGATATTGTACAAATTTGGGTTTTAAAGAGTTGAAGAGTAGGGAGCGAAATGCAGCGTATGCATAGCTTTATCCTACCCTCATGCTATCGAAAACGGCAGAGCGCCGTAGCGTGGAGCGGCGCGGCCGACCTCCACCAGATGGACGAGATTCTTAAGACCATTGCTGCTTTACATGGGAAATAAATTTAAAATGCTGTTGATTAGTACTTTTCCCTCATGTATCGCCTGCATGGATGGGTTGCAGCCATAGCAGTATGCAATAATTACGAGTACATTCGCAATTTGGATAAGTATTAAGGTATGTACCGAGGGGTTAACCACTCTTTGGGAATTATTGGAAATCTTTATGAAATCTCAGGGAATCTCGGAATTTTTTGGAGTGGTTACCCCTTCGGGGTTCATCTTTCTAAGAATATCGTTGGGAATCTTTGGAAATCTATATGGAATCTCAAGGAATCTCTGGAGTGGTATGTACCTACTAATAGATCGATCGCAGCAGCTACTTTTGAGTTCCTATATGTTCGGACTATCGTACAATTTATTGCCGGCGTGGATTTTAAATTCGTGCGAAGCCGGCCGGCTCATTTAACTAGGTCATTTGTGTTTTAGTCACCTTAAGTTATTCGTAAACAGAGAACACCTGCCGTGATCCTTTTGAAGCAAGCACTAATCTGAAATCTGAAATTAGCAGGCAGCACTGTTCCCGCAACTAGCTTAGCTGCATGGCTGCGTGGGTAGTAAAACTGGCTGAGGTTGAGATACGTTTTTTTCTATGTTAATTTTGTTGCCTCAACTTGTCTCTGTTGTTTCATTTGATCCCACTCATCGTTCAGTTTTCCAGTGTCGCTTATAGAACCCGCTTATTATTTTCATATTATTCTTCTGCATTATCCTTTGTTACTTCTTTGACGTCTGGCATTCCCTTTTATAAAGAAAAATCAGTAATGTATCGCACTCTATATTTTATTAGAGACTTCTTTCATTACACTCCTTTCACAAAAGACATGCTGGCATATCATTCTGTCGTTATTATTATTCTCTGCAGTATTTTTCTATTTGCTTAGCTATACTTGTACTTTTCACTACATGCCAAATTAGGATCACGACAATGTAAGGCAAACCACTCTGTATTCTTCGAGAAACAGATTACCGGCGTTTTGGCTATTTCATGACTTTCCCGTGATTGAAAAGCGGAACAAATAACTGCGATTTTCTGGCTGGTAAACTCTAAAAACACGGCGGCGGCGTTGCACTTCAGAACAGGCATGACTCATGACTGTGTATGAACAAGCCTTGCATGGTTGCTGACTGATGGCTTATCTGTTTTACTTATTAACATCACTGTACCTACACATTTAGGTTTTCTACCTACATTCTACTCACTTCATTCATTTTTGGCCCGGTAATGTTAATTTATAATCAGCCAGTAACATTTTTTTAAGCTGTTCCTGTTTTCTACGTTATCAGGAGATTTCCTAATGGTACTGGTCGATCCTCTGTTAACTATCTGTAAATAAACCTATAGCGTTAAACTTTGCACTATATTCACCTCCAGTTAAATTAAATACCTATCGTTGGAAGTTTTCTTCTGGATCGTTATGAAGATCATTATCTTATGAAGGAACAAGAGTTATTTTGTAATGTCATATATAAGCTATGCATTCAAGGACAACTTCTCAGAAACGGTTCTGGCAACACCAGCGTAGTGGAGCCAAGTCAAGTTGAAAATATCCGGAAATATCCACGGCCAGGGCCCGCGCGGACTGCCTGCTGCCTGCCAGCACTGCTGACGTACATACGACTCGACAAACAACCCTATCTGTCTTTGTCGTACTACCACACAAACAAGCCGGAATGCAACCCAAAGTATATTATTTTTTTTTTATTTTTTTTTGAAAGTTTTGTTGACAATTTCTATCTCTAAAAATGTGGGAAAAATAAAATACATCGGTACAAAATACAAATAATTAATTATTATATAAAATATATCTGATGAGATTGAAGACCCCGCTCCCAAACTTCATTAACATATACCTACCAATAGGTATCTTGGTACCTACACGTTTGCTGAATGATTTCTTACCATATAATTTTCTTGCTAAATCTTTCTTTGATAGAAACAAAATTGTATTGAAATTTTCTCATCAAATTGTTCATCTTGCTCAAGTGAAATGTCCGTTTGTGGTTTTGTGGCTTTAAAATGACTGGTCTCGTGGTTTTTATTCCTAGTGAGAATCTATCGGTACCATAAATCACCTGCCAATTTGTGTACGTCCCTGAAGCCGAAAGCAGGAAAATCAATGTTGATTGACAATATCATTATTGCTTGGGCTGGAATATAGGGTATGCTAAATTACTGACATTCATTTGCCAACCCCATGCATGCATACGTACTGTTTGATAGCGAGGGAGAACGGCGTTAACCTCTTCCCATTTTAAATGTGCAATAAAAAAAAATATTTTTAAATAAATCAACCATTGAGGTCTCCCATCTCCTTGATATTGCTTCCAAGCTGGTGAAATTTTAAGACTCAACCACCCCTGCAAAGCAGTAGATGAATTAACCGCCATATGGCTCCACAGAAAACTATAGGAAAAATAATACCTTGGCCTGATAGTATGGTGTGTTGCATTATGTAAGGTTTTAGAATGAAGCGGATTTGGGGTTTCCTGCGCTTCCTGCCCCTGTGCAGTCACCTGCGGTCGACAACATTGATATGTATCATCATCAGCGCCGGACTACCGGACCAATCAAAGGAATCAGACCTTTCCGATGCAGACGAGTGCTTTAGACCCCAACAAACCCCATACTGCAATTAACTATTTTAAACAAGGCTATTTTGTACATACATTACATGCATATGTACAGGACGTCCCAAAAAGAGTAGCGTATACGTAGTGTCGGTATTTATCAAAGATTCAGTGGGACGCAGAGAAAATGCGAAATGTGCATGGGAAGAGTTCCTTCGTGCATGAGTCTGATAATTTGGGGAGGGGGGGGGGGGGAGTAATCCTGACAAGAGCATCTATGGAATAGAAGGTGATTTTGGCTGGGACCTACAGTTTAAGCCCATCTGCGTTGGAACTCCCAAATTCTTGTCACTAGTCCGACATCTAAAACCATACACTAGAGTCACTAGACCGTGGTGCCCCCCGGTATGATGGCTCGCAACACTATAAGAAGAATTATCTACATAAGTAATTAATAAATTACCATTTTACTGCCTTGTAGGTAACTCATCATATAGTGGGAAATTTGTAATTTCAAATGAGTTACTTTTACCATGTCGTGATTGCTGTCACTGCGTGCAATGCCTACCTGCTTATTTGAGCTTAAAAACGGAAATCCGCTATTAACATACGGAAAGCTATGCTATAGTCACTCGACCGCACAAATGTATACCTGCATGGCTTATTGTGCGTCGCCTCTCGGATAGGCTGATTCCTGAGAGTGCTGAGTTCGATTCCCGATGTAAGCAAGTTTCTCGCTTATGGCGTGGAGGTAAACTTCTTATACACTCCTTACCAGGCTTCGGTCCACACTAGAAAATAATTTTTTTCCAAAAAAGGCCTGTACAATCTGCTTTTAACAGAGGACCCTTGAGCCTTAGTTTACTCCGCTTAGCTTCACTGAACTGACGAAGCTAAAATACTCCCTCAAAGTCTTGCTATAATGCCTATGTCGCATGGACCCTCTAGCTTAATGGAGTAAAGCAGGTTTAGTTCCCATGGCCACGGAGGTAAGCCTCCCCAGATTTGGTGATGCGGGTTGCGGCGAAGCGTGTAGGTATACCCTTGGGAAGGGATTATCAAATGTAGCGAAGCTGACTTCCCCAAGTGTTGGGTGTCCCCTTATCCCTTATGTCCCCGGTAGTGGAACCCCTTCCCTTCCCGTACTCCTTAGTCCACTCTTTCAAGGCTCACTATGGATTTTAAGGGGGATTCACTTGTCTCTCCCCATAGGTGACACATGTCAAAGCATATCAAATTTGGAACCAGAAAACAGAGTGAATTTTGTGACGTCAATCCAAGAAAATACTATTGGTTGTTTTAGGTAGATTTCGAAGAAAAACTACTAGAGGCTATACAATGTTACTACGTCCAAAGAATTTCTTTGCAGTTTTTCTTTTCATATCCCATGCAGAACCACCATCAGATAAAATGGTGGTTTTGGAGTCCAGGGCTTGTATATTAGGGACGTTTTATTATCACATTATAGGAGGTTGCGTTTTTTAAAATCTTGGACTCTTATAGACCATAATCTGTATTGAAATTGACACAAATCGTTATCGTATACCGGACAAGGTAGCAGCTCACGTACCTACTAGCTCATCTCATACTGTAGCATTATCATGCGGCCATCACGCTTATTTGAATAATAACTGGAGCATCAGAATCAAATTGAAACGATTAGTATCTCCAAATAACATACCTTGGCCCTAGAATAATCCTAATTTACGAGAATTTATTTTTCAAAGGTATTAATAATTATGGTTATTTTAGTAAAGAACTGAAGAAGTCGTGGAGGTTGGACGGCTAGTTTATCGCCCATCTGTTTCTCTGGCCTAGCCTCGGAATTACGGCCAGATAATATTTTCTAGTAGGATTTATGACAGTTTTGGGGTGAGGGCCGTGGCCGTGCAGCTCGCTATTGTGTCTCGTTGAGGGCTTCGTAAGCTATCGAATTGTACTGCATTTTTACGGTTGACTGATGGACTGATACTAATTGTAGTAGTCCCCGTAGGTTCAGTAGGTTTCTCAGCAATAAGGATTCGAAATTCCTGTACATTTGAAGGTTTTCTGTGGGTTTTGGTTTAGTTTTTATATGTTTAAGTCTTGTAATGGAGTTACGTCGCCTCTTCAGGTCTTGTGTGAATACTTGCCTTCCTTTTTTCGGTGGCCAGTGCCAGCATAATTCCAGTTTGTGCGCTAATGGCATTTTGGTAGGGAAGACTTTTGAGTGCACTGGCGATATAGCGCCCAAACATGTCAAACTCAGTGTCAGTACTCGGAGTAATCTCCTGCTGCCTACCGTTGCTCATTCTAGATGAATCCTGAGGCTGAAGGGTACTCATAGGTACATCTTCATTCTTAATATTAAGAAAGCCGTTGTAGTATTCGTTTTGTTCCTTCAGTGATTCTTCCAAGTACTGCTCAGCTCCCCATTGTTCTGGCTCCATCGGTTCAACTTTCTGAAATAATTACAAGGGTTAAGGGGAAATACACCCATTTGATTCGCAATGCTAAGTACTTCACACCCTATTCCGAAGTTACAGGGCGAGTGTAAAGTGTTTATAGGGGGATGTAAACCTGAGACTCTTTGTCGTGAGGTAGTGTTTTATTTTTGCATGAAATGGAGTAATAAGCCCACAGGAGCGATTTTAAAGAGCCAACTACCAGTCCACTACCAGTTTACTTGTTTCTTGACAGATCGCGAAAACACAACACTACCGCATGCGTAATTTTTTTTTTTCAACTTTCCGGCTAATACATCTAGATTTTATCATCTCATTTAGTAGAAAAGCTTGATATATATTTGTAAAGTTTATCGTCGCCATTTTTTTTGTTTACCCTCTTTTCACCTTCTTTTTGCTAAAAAATGTTTTTTTTCAGTTTGACAAATTCTCCTTTAGGCAGCGCCACTGTCGAGCATATCGAATTGGTGCCACGATCCTGCTGCCACGTCGAACTTCAAATATCGAAAAAATGTTTATTTGTTTACCGAAATTGTTTACAAGACAAAGTGAAAAATAATTTTGTGAGAACGAATAATATTCGTTATAACGATCATAATGGTAACACTGTGTTAATTTAATTAAAAGTGTGCGGAATAAAAAATGTGAGGAGAGACAATTTCTTTAAAAAGATAAATTCCTACGACCTAACCTCAAGTGTTGACGTCAGGATTATTGTTTTCGTGCTCTTTTCGGAGGAAACACACAATAAGTCAGACATCGGGGATATACGCATACACAGACTGCAACCACATAGTGACCCTACCCTTTGAAACAGGTAAGATAACCGCAAGTAGATATTTATAATAGTTTGTGTACGTATAACCTAATCTGGACCACCGATTTGTTTACACAGAAAATATTTTGGGTTTTCGTAAAGAGTTATTACAGCAGACTTGTAGGTGGTAGATAGGCTAAGAAAAAAGTGTAATACACCGACCCAAAATATTTAAAAATAGCCGAGATATCAATTTTTGAGAACGTAAAGTTAGTGTAACTCAGCTGTTATAAAATATGTTGAAATAATATATTACAATTTTTTGTTTGTATTAACATTACCTACATCTTTTGTCTAAGAAAGCTTTTCGAAAAAGGTAAAAAAAAAAAATCTTTGAAATTTTGGCAGTTTATCGAGTGGACTCAGGCTCAACGAACGAAATTATTTTTGGGTTTATGAAAAAACTCTTGGGGGAAAAGTTGGGGAATTTAAAGTTACAATGTTGGACTTTTATGTTCGTCTCGGGGTAGACTGGTAGACAGGGCCGGACACTCCATAATGCGGGTAATGCGCGGCGCATTGGGGCCCGGGGCCCCAAAGGGTCCCGCGGGCCCCCAGATTTTTTTCCAAAGTATTGTCCTTAATTAAACATCAACTATTTCCATCCATGACTGTGGGGGAAGGGGGGGGGGGGTGGAGGGGGCCCGGGAGTGGTCCGCATTGGGGCCCGCGAACGCTGTGGGCGGCCCTGCTGGTAGACTCCCAGGAGGTAGGAGCAGGGCCGGACACTCCATAATGCGGGTAATGCGCGGCGCATTGGGGCCCGCGGGCCCCCAGATTTTTTCCCAAAGTATTGTCCTTAATTAAACATCAACTATTTCCATCCATGACTGTGGGGGAAGGGGGGGGGGGGGGGGGGTGGAGGGGGCCCGGGAGTGGTCCGCATTGGGGCCCGCGAACGCTGTGGGCGGCCCTGGGTAGGAGTCTACCATTCCAGAACCGAATAACAGTATTTTTTTGGCAAATTAGGAACCAGACCCAAAATCCAGACATTGAGCTTAAAAAAATTTGTAAATTCCTCACGGGCAGCGTAAGGACCCTATTACGTTGGGATCTTTTAGGATTACCTACTATTCTACTATGTGAGACGCCGAGAACCGATTAACAGCCCAGAATCGAGTTGACACGCGAGTAGAATTTCCTAAAGCCAGACTAGGTATGTATCTCCATAAAAAATTGTTCCAACCTTCGATTCGTCTTCCTAGACCCCAGACTATTGAGTCTAGCTGAATTTCAAAAGCCGGTAATGATAGCCAAATGCATGCTCTAACAGCTGTAGGAGCGAAAGAGCCCAGGATCGAATCGACATGGGTGTAGAATTTTCTCTATCCAGAATATTTTTCTGCATAAAGAATAGGTCCTACCTTCGAAGGTAGACAGTTCTCCCTAGACCCCACACTAGTAAGCCTAGCAGTAGTAAGCAAAAGCAGAAAATGATAACCAAACCTCAGGAACCGAAGGATCGATTCGTCTACTATAGAACTGTTTTTCTCCATAAAAAATTGTTCCTCTATCTAAAATACGACCCCCTAGGTTCCACATTTTTCACCCTAGCTAAAAAGTGAAAAGTGCCTTAGACAGCTAAATGTTTACTGTACATGCGTTTTGAGCCACAAACCCCGGGATCGAATCCTAAGAGCAGTAAAGTTTCCTCTATCCAGCACACTGCACTGCTTAGTTGAATTTAGAGAACAGTCTCTGACTGCTTAATATGTGCTTTAGCAGTGCTGTGAGACATAGGGTCGACGATCGAATCTTAACAGCAGTAAAGTTTCCCGTAGGTAGGTAAATAGTTGAACATAGTGTAGGGATTCCGCCTACTGGCCCCTACCTTCCAGCCACTCTGTTGGTGTTCGAATTCCTGATTGGAGGTATTTCCTTCAGTAGCTAGGTAGATTTTCGAGGGAAAAAAATTTGCCATTGTTAGAAAATAGTTTCTAAACAAAAAATCTAGGGAATTTTATTACAAGTAAATAACTCTTATGGATGATTTCAATCTGTTTGAGAACAACCAAGTTATAAAACGTTTTATTTTTCAAATATTTTTCAACATTGTTTTGATTTATTTTGAAAGCTGGAAATGTGCATTTTCCTCAATTTGACTCACACAGTGTTGCATGACTTCCAAAAATTTGGCAACGTCGCCTTATGGGAATTCTGCTGTAGGGACTGTTTGCTGTGTTTTCAGTGGCTACCTACCTTTCCATGTATAATGCGCGATGTTCATGGTTACTTAGTTGGGGTATTTTTGGACCTTTTCAGGTGTAGATGATATAAATAGCTCATTTTAGTAGTAGTGAAGTGCGCAACAAGAGAAATATTTAAAAAAAATCTACCAAATACCACCTCCCCATATAATGTTAGTAGGTACCTATATGGTACGGGCCTACAGATTTAGGACGGTATAGTGAACCTTTACACTCTTTACGGCCTCGTTTTACATTTCACCTGACATTCACAACGTATGACTGATGACAAATTTTCCGATACGACTGGGATGGAACCGATGTCAGGAGACAGAACGATGTGGTCAGCTAATGATTTTACCCGCAGGGGTTCTTTCTCCCTGCGATACCCTATGGATCGCAGAGATCCTGGATTTTACCACAATAGGTTTGACAATCAGGCACCCCAAGTGAATCAAACCCGAAAAAACGAGTCGAGCGGGGACCGCCGAGATCAAATTTTCGACCGTCGTGCCCCGCGTCGCCACTCTTAATTTACGACATCGCAGATAATAAACAAGCTGACTCTGCTCCATGTGTCGTACAGGTGCAGACTACAGCGATGCCCATGCAATAACCCATTGCATATGTTACTTGATACTGGGGCTAGCTGTGACATTTGTCGTGAATCCTGCGTCCCCATACACCTGCGCCACAAGTTGACACGTTCTCAGACACAAATTTGAGGTATTACAGGAACCAACTTAAAAGTACTTGGAGTGTACAATATGGACTTGTTGCTAGCAGGTCAAAAGATCTCAGTTCGATTCGATGTCATATCTGATGCCGAATGTCCTCTCCCAGTAGATGGAATCATAGGTCGGAATACTATGTCTCGTGCTGGCATTTATTTCATGCACGGAAATCGTTCCGTCGGTTTTCACGGCCGATCAGTTCCCCTATTACCCATGCCTACTATCACCAATTCCCAACGTCCTAACCACAGTATAGGAGTATCTCACCCCAAAAGTTTCTCCTCATATAGTGACATGGTCCGATATGGTACACGATCGCATAAGGTGTCACCTCCGCCCACCACACGATCGAAACCAACACATAATACACAGACGCGTACAGTAGGTACTACTAGCAAGAAACATAAACGCCTGAGTTACCCAATTACCTCACAGCAGTACCGGACACAAGCCGTCCGTATGATCGCTGCATCAGTGAAAAACAATATCACTGCTAATAGTGTTACCCACTCCAATCGACCGGATGTGGGAACCACAACAAATACCTACACAGGTGTTCCTACCCGCAACAGATTTCTCGTGTTATCAGAGAGTGATGGGTCAGAGCTCGCACCTACAGGCACCACCTATGATGAGTCTCCCATTTCTGTTACTCGCAAGGTTACCTATAGTAAAAATTCCCACGATAAATCCACGCAGTACGAACGGTTTGACATAGACGATATTGGCTCGTTGACAAATTACTTGCCAAGAAATAACTTCCGCCAACATCCAGTAGTTAGCAACGAAGAAATTCTTATCGGCCCAGGTGAACAGATACGCATCCAGGCCAAAGTAAACACACCGATCACAGGTGGATTTTTATTCATACATTCTCATAATTTGGGTCCTATAAAACCAAAAACAGATATATTTCGACTACACTCTAAAACTGACAAGTTTTCAGTTCTACTCCAGAATGAATCTACTAACTGGGAAGCAATTAGTCCCGGCTATTTTGTAGGTTATCTTCAAGCAGTCGATAACATCCTACACCATGCAGTTTTCACTCTATTACAGGAAAACACTAGGCCACACGCCCAAACCTCACATGAAAAACCGAGCGCTGGTACTCCTGCCCCCACACCAACTCATACATTCACTACAGAAAATGTTAAGGAGATGACTCATATAGTTAAAAGTACGAAGGAAGTTACTATTGGTCCTAACCAAGTTTTATTTTTAAAGGCAAAAACAAACCACAACCTTCTTTCAGCCTCCCTAGTGTGGACCTTGTCCCTAGCATTCATACTATGTCTGCCACAGATAGACTCTCGATATTTATCGTTAATAAAGGACATGATACTCATGTAGTGGACAAAGGCAACAATTGGAACAACTTATGACTGACGATCAAGGATCAGGTTCTGATCAAATATTTTTCACTTCAACCACAGAAAACAGCCACGAATTAGACGCTATTCTAAAGAAAATAGCGCATGAGCCACACATACCGATAGATCTGATATTCGCCCGAAATTACACAATTTACTTGTGGAATTTAGCGATGTTTTTGTACGTAAAGGTGTGAAATTACCAGTTACTCCGCTAATGCAGGCTCATATTAACCTTAAAAAAATCCCTTTCGGCAGCCCCGAAAGGCGTAGGTAGATTTCGAAGATTACTTGCATCAACTAAAAGCAGTCTAAAATCATTTAGAAAGACGGATAAGAAGATTTTCAGTTGATCAAATTGCATTATCTACAATAACAAACGGAGGAATTGAGTTTTGAAATTTCACCCCCCCCCCCCCCCCCCTTAACAAGAAAATGAAAGTGATTTTACAAAAAACTTTTTCAGACAAAAGTTGTAGATATTATTAATAGAAACTCATAGAAAAAAGAATAAACTCAATATCTCACCAAATAAATGAGTTATGACGTTTTGAAAATTCAACCCCCCACCCCCTGCCTAAACGGTGCGTCGGACGAAAAACTTGTTCAGACAAAAGTTGTAGGTAATATTGAGGCAAATGCATTAGAAAACAAAAGAACTCGATAACACAATAACAAACGGAGGAATTGAGTTTTGAAATTTCACCCCCCCCCCCCCTTAACAAGAAAATGAAAGTGATTTTACAAAAAACTTTTTCAGACAAAAGTTGTAGATATTATTAATAGAAACTCATAGCAAAAAGATAAAACTCAATATCTCACCAAATAAGTGAGTTATGACGTTTTGAAAATTCAACCCCCCACCCCCTGCCTAAACGGTGCGTCGGACGAAAAACTTTTTCAGACAAACGTTGTAGGTAATATTGAGGCAAATGCATTACAAAACTAAAGAACTCGATAACACCCCTAGGACACAAGTTATGAATTTTTTTGTGCGCAAAACCCTCTTTTTCCACCCCTATTCAACCATTAAGGGTGGGATCAAAAAACGTTACAAAGAAAAGTTGTAGGCAGTACTGTTAGACGACCCTCAGAGAAAACTACGTTTCATTAGTTGCAATATTAAGGGAGTTATGGCCAAAAAGCCAGATTTAGAAAAAGTCCCCCCATTTCCCCCCCCCCCCCCCCTTGGTCCGATTTCCCCCATTAACGAACTCGACCGAGATTTTAGACCCTAATATTTTATTAAATAGGCAAAACCAATTATTTTTCAAAAATACGGCTGCTAGCGTGTTCACAAGGAAGTGAAAATGATATATATATATATATATATATATATATATATATATAACTTTTGAACTGATGGTGGTTTTGGGATCCAGGGGTCATAAAAAGAAGAACTGTGAAGAAATTTTTGAAAAGTGAGACTACTGGTACGACTACAATAGGTAGATTTTTCTTCGAAATCTACCTAAAAGACGCTACTCCAGTCTTTTCCCGACAGTATCCAATTCCAATTTCACAACGGCCATATGTTGACAAGACAATACAAGACTTGCTTGATCAAGGCATTATCGAGCCTACTGGCCTTAGTCAATGGTCACATAGCCTCCTGCTTATTCGCAAACGAAATGGCGATACCTGGAGGGCAGTTGTGGACCTCAGGTCACTTAACGAAGTAGTAGAGAAGTTTCACTACCCCACCAGATCAGTGCAAGACTGTCTCGATCTCCTACATGCCACAGAATGGTTTTCTACGTTGGATGTCGCCCACGCCTATTTTCAGCTTGAACTCCATCCGAGCTCTCGGAAATACGTAACGTTCAGTACTTACAATAATCAGTACCAATTTTGTCGTTTACCTCAAGGATACGTTAACTCGTCAAATCTCTTCATTTACGTCATGAATACCGCAATCTCAAAAGCTAATATAGATGACTTCACCCTTAGCTACGTAGACGATTTACTTGTTCACACTAAACAGAGCAACCCTGAGCACACTTAGACCACATCCGTAGAACACTACAAATGTTACGAGATACCAACTTTAACATTGCCCCAGAAAAAATGAATCTCTTCAAGAAGGAACAACAATTTTTGGGTTATGTTATTTCTCGCGATTCTTACGAACCACTACCAGAAAAAAACAAATTTCTTTCTGAGGCGTACCACGAAATATTGCGTCGATAGCGAAGACTTACTGTTTAAAATTAACAAACTAGCAAGACGTGTACGAGAAGCAGTAACAACATGTCACGTTTGCAACAAAGCCAAGGGTCATCAAAAACCATTTCACCTACCCCTATGGCCACCAGATCAAATATCAGGCATAAACGAATGCTGGCAAATCGACTTAGCCGGTCCTATGCTCCGCCATACTAAACATGCGTATGCTATGATAGCAACGGATGCTTATTCCTCTTATACTTTTATTGAACCGCTAGAAAATGCCAAATCTTCTACTATAATAAAAGCACCCATTCGAGTGTTTGCCATATACACTCCTCCTCTAGTCTTAAAATCCGACCAAGCGAGATACTTCACAAGTAATGATTTCGCCTTGTTTTTGAGCGTTTACGGCATTCGCCATAAACACGGTACCCCATACCATCCGCAAAGTACAGGAAAGGCAGAACGTACTGGCAGAACGTACTATCTCCATATTTAAAGACATTCTCACTACCTTCCTCCTAGGTACCCCCCCTGATGATTGGATTGATTACATCCCGTATATTACGTCAACACTAAATAGCAGATGTCTATTTGGTTCAGATATTACCCCGTACGAGATACATTTATCCAAGCCTCTACTAACATTGCACGAAATTAATTTTAAACCAAGACGCAGATATTTCCAATCTGACGATGAAACTTCGGTTTGTTTGGCGAAATTCGACCTCACTCATAAACAACTATCCAGTATGATAACTGCTTATCAAACCAAAATGAAGGCAAACTATGATGAAAAATACAATACACAGAATGTTTCCATACCGCCAGGGTGTATAGTCTTCCTGAAAATGGAAAGCCCCTTAGGCCCCACAGATAGCAGATTTAAACGAGGAAAATTCCGAGGCCCCTACAAGGTACTCACAGAAACCACGTACGGATTACAAATCCAGGAATTAAGCACAAATAAAATCAGTATTGTCAGTAAGACAAAAGTGAAAAGCCCCATAGCATTACGAAGTACAGCGTGATTCCGTGGCAGGTAGCCCATCTACTAGCTCAGCACTACCTCACCTCCCGTTACGTAGTAGTACACAGATAGTAGCCACACCTGCACAACCCGGAATTCCCTTACTCCGTGATTCTGAGAATCGGCCCAATGCTGACGCCGCACCGCCGCCGCTCCGTTTAGGGAGTCCAGCGCGGCCCGTTATTCAACCCTACAGCGGCCCTATTACACGTGCGCGCGCCCGCTCCCTAGAGCGCCATGGCACGCATACATAGCCCCCCACTACTAACACACACTCTGCTGTTCATTTCAGTCTGTTGTTTTACTTGACGAATATTCTATAGCCAGATTTAGCACTACTATGACCTATGAACTATTTTTCTGCATGCGTTTTGAAAAATTGCATATGCCACAACGTTGTGTTGTAAAACATATAAGTATAATGGTAGGTAACTAAATAAGTACCCATCGCCGTAAAGAACAAAATCGTTGCATAGTACAAAATTTGCTGAAACTAACATGAAAGGTTCGAAGGGATCCCCATATATTTTTTGCCTACTTGGCGTATTTCTCACTTTCGCTACCTGTCCATATAGGTACCATGGTGCCAACGTTATTTTATTGGTCACCCTGGATGTATGGTGTAGAAACTTAGATATAGGAGTTCAAGAGTGGTTGTCGGACTTCCGGTAGTGGGGCACATTCTATTTTTCACTGACGGATTTTCAACTGGTAAGCTGCCCGTCCACTGGCCGGACGGCACCGCCGGCATCGAACGAATCGAAGCTTCTTAATCATCGGCCGGCACCACCGGCACCGCCGCGCCGGCAGCGTCCGCAGCGGCCGGAGAATAGTGAGATATAATGTATGCCTGTGTCTTGCCGGGATCGAGCCATCTCGACTCGAGTGAGATAGATGCTGTTCAGGGAGGAATTTGGTTTCGGCGACAGTGGGCAACACTAGGCAGGAATAAAATAACCCAAGATAGAATATGTATGAATACAACAGGTGTTTTCATAAGCTCAGTATGGGGGATGACTGCAAGTTCGATCATCCCTGCGTACGCCGACTTGTTTCCTGCTCACTTTGCCCTTGGCAATTAGGAAACTGCCGGCGGTGCCGGTGGTGCCGTCCGGCCAGTGGACGGGCAGCTTTGAACTGCTCTGAAACCCTTTCGTGACGAGACTGACCCTCATCTGTATGTGGGTGGTCACTACTAGTTCACTGCAAAGTCAATTCAATATACTATACAATTATTCTTCCCTTATTTCCCCTTCCCTTACCTCCTACCTTGCATTGCCTTCCCCTGCATTTTTACGCCTTGAAGTGAACTCTCTGCGGGTTCTAGTGATAAAACGGCACCCTGTACTTTCTTCAACCCCATTATTTCCACTTTTGATTATTCTCCATTCCACTGACCGTCACGTAAGGTCGGACTGCAAATTGTAAAGAGTACAGGTGTAGGTATCTTTCATGAAAGAAAGTGGGAGTTTGAAACTGTTATTTTCTTTTTTTTTCAGGTAAAGGGGTTTAAACGTAGTCCTGCGGGCCCCGTCGTCAACACCAAGGATGCCTATTACTATCAAATCCAAGGACAGTTGAATATTGCACAAAAGCAATGGTGCTACTTTATAATATATACTGACCGCTGGATGCACGTTGAGAGAATCCAGCGAGACGTACAATTATGGAGTAGCACCATGGTCCCCAAACTGAGGTGGTTCTACCACCAGGCGCTTCTCCCTGAGTTGGTAGAACCCCTCTACCCAGTAAACATGGATGCGGGAGACATCCGGGAGGCATTATCACCTTTCCAGTAATTGGTGAATGGATCAGGGTGAATTTTTTACTTTCTCGCTAGCCATATATGGCGAGAAAGTATTGTTTTCGTGCAAAATTTCTAAATTGAGATTTTGGGTTTCCCATGATCCTGGGGGTCCCCTGAGTCCAAAAAAGTGGTTTCTGGAAAAAGTCTGTCCGTCCGTCAGTCCGTCCGTCCGTCCGTGCAGTGCTCTAGCGCCTATACCGTTCATCCGATTTTGATGAAATTTGGTATTGGCCTGTCTAAAATCACTGCCGAGACACATTTTCAAGGATTTTTTGATTGGTCAAAAATTGCGGCCGCTATTGTCAAAAAACCGCCAAAATAATTCAAAAATCGTGTTTTTGGTTAGTCTGACAAGCGCCGACGGTACACTTTTCAATCTATAACACTGAAAATTGGTATGTGTTTAGAAAATTAGATGTTTCGAGGTCATTTGCAGCTAAAATTGAATTGGTTGAAAATTACGGCCGTTCTGGACCAAAGTTCGATCGTTTCGGAGCCATTCACATTTATTGACCGATTGTCATGAAATTTGGTATATTTGTGTAGAACCTAGTAACTTAAACATTTGTCGAACAGAATTTTGTTATCTTCAAAATTACGGCCGTTTTTGTCAAAAAAGTGTCGAAAATGAGTTGAGAATGAGAAACCACGTTTTTGAATGGTCGGAACGCATTTGGTACTACAGTCAGACGTGAGATTTGGTATGAGTGATCTCAGATAGATGTTCGTGGGTCAATTTCAACCGATTTTGGATTGAGTAAAAATTACGCCCGCAAAAAAATTTCAAAAAATCTCAAAAAATAAAAAACTAGAATTTCATGCATATGGGACGAGAAAGTTAAGTTGTCGGACCCTTTACTTTAAACTGTAGGTATTTTAAAAGTGTTTGGGCTAACAAGGCCGTTCCAAATTAAAGTAAATGTGACGGGAAAAAAATACCTTTCGGCAGCCCCAAAAGCCGTAGGTAAATTTCTAAGTTTACTTCCATCCACTAATTGTATTTTAAAATCATTTATATAAGCGCAGTTAACAAGATTCTTAGTTGATCCCGATCCATTCCTTTCGCAAACAACGGAGATTGAAATTTGTTGTTTTAGCGTGTTCGTATAGGAGAGTAAAATGCGTACCTATAGGTACATTATAATATAATCTTCCCAGGTGATGGTGGTTTTGGGATACAGGGGTCATGAAAGGGAGAATTGTGAAGAAATTTTCAAAAGTGATACTACTGGTAAGAGGTATAGTCCAAGTCAGGCTGCATGGGAGCGTACCGATTATTCATAATTTTTTGAAGATTTTCAGTTGACGCCGATCCAGATTTGGGTTCCATATCCTACCATAGGCTAAAAATGCCAACCCGACCATGAAAAGATATTTCCCTGATCAAGAAGAAGTTTTGATCAGCCCTAGATTTGCAAGAAATTATGAGTAATCGCTACGCTCCTAGCCTGACTTGCACTATAGTACCAACTTATTTCTTCAAAATCTACCTTTAAAAAAAATATTTTTAAAATGCCGACCGGATGTCCGGGACCTGAAACTAACGTTTTGACGAGTATTATGTTTTTATGCATATTCACTGTACCTATGCATCTAGTAATGTTTATTTTCTCAACGGGCGTGCCTGTCAGTGGCCGAGTGGTCAAGAGATCATTCATTTCGATTTTTCTGATATTTTGTGCAAGAGCCTTGCGAGAAATCTTGTTGTAGTTCCTTTTTCGCTCTTTTGTTGTTATGGAATCAAAAGTAACTGTGATTCTTGTTCTCGTTCTTGCATTGAAGTTCTGAAAACTGTGATTCTGGAGAATCGGGAGGTAAATTCATAGGGAGAAATCGTTTTTGGTTGACTGAAAGTTGTGATCAGTACTGGCAAAAAAAAATCGAAAAGTGCCAGTATCGAAAATCGCATTTTTTATTGTTCGAGACGGCACGATAGTAATGGATGGATAATCGTCGTAACTGGTGAAAGTGATCTCACATAGGTATATTTCAACACAATTATTTGGATTTTCTAAAAATCACGGTCGTTTCAAACAAAACTATGAACAAAACTTCACCGTTCCGTGGATATTTGTAATTGAAATTTGCCATACTTTGCCCGAAATAATTTGCCTACGAGTATGAAAAATATGATGTGTTGATTAAATCGCAACTGTGTTAAAAAGTGATAAAATAATCAAGGTTTCCTTTGTCACTGCTGTAAAAAAGTGCGAGAACGTATTCGTATTGGTAATCGTTGGTATTGTGTTCGTGACATCTCCTTACATGGCACACTATCAGACCGACCCTCAGTGGTGTTTTGGAAACCGGAAGTATTAAAAATCGAAGCATATAATACCACCACTTTGCAAAAGGGGGAAGAACCCCCCGAAAGCACATTTGAAACAATAAGTACAAGAGATATACTTACCTACCCATCTGTTGTCTGTAATCGGCTACGTATAACGGATTGGAACACGTTTGTACGATGTAGGATACAAAATTACAAATTTAACACAATACCACCATCCCACAACTCCCCCGCTGTCACAGTGACCCCTAGGGGATGACTTTTGAGAGTTTCTTCGTAGGTGCCTAGTATATAGGGCATGAAAATACTGGAGAGGCGACTTTCTCATACATACAATTTGTGTGTTCGGAAACTTTATCCGAGTAGCCCCCGAGGTGTCTTGTGAGAGGTTTTTGGAGAGGTACCTTGCGGCCCATCATAATACTCGAGGACATTTCCTTACGCAAATTATTTCGCCAAGAAGTTTCTCTACAGTTCAGACTCATCCATCTAGTAATGTTAATTTCCCCAGAGAGTAGGTATAGGTAGTAGAGATGCATAATGCAAGAACATGAAATCTTTTCATGGAATTTTTCAGTTTGAAGTACCTAATTTCCTACCATATGTACCTAACGGCCTTTTCACGTGAACTAGACGGCGATATGGCCGGGAGAGGTTCCCGTATAATATTATGTGGAAAGTGTTGCAAAACCGAGGAAAGGAGGGTTGAGATAATGGTCGCATCTTACTACCTAACTCCTACTACCTGCTACTGTACCCAATATTAATGTACCTGTATCTCTACGAATAGCTGTAGCGATCATTCCTTTCGATTTTTCTGATATTTTGTGCGACTCACTTGCGAGAAATCTTGTTCTTGCAGTTCATTTTTTGCTCTTTTGTTCTTATGGAATCCAAAACTAACTGTGATTCTTTTTCTCGTTGTTGCATACAAGTTCTGAAAACTCTGATTCTGGAGAATCGAGAGGTAAATTCATGGGGAGAAATGGTACTATGTTGAATTGTGGAATGTTTGTACCTACCTATGTAATGTAGGATTTCCAAATTTTTGTCCCTGTCTATAAATTCGAATGTAACATGTCGTAACCTGCAAATTATTCATTAACCTGTCCACCGTAACCTTTACAATGCTGACTTCAGCCTTACTCAGAAATAAAATTTTTCAAAGGTAGGTAGCAGGTACCCACCTATAATAGCACTTATAAAGGTAGCTTCCTGGACGGAGAGGGAAACAACAAGTTCACCTCTTCGACGGCTGTGACCTGAGTAAGCAGGCAGGTAACTACCGAGTACGTAAAATAATAATACAATACAAGGTAGGCAGGTAACTACTGAGTAGGTATCCAAGTACCCTTGGAAGTACCCACCCCTCTCCCACCCATGCACCTTCCAACCTTTGAGTTCGTAACTACTCTCCGCGTTCCACGGACGCTGAAAATCCTCCCTCATGTGGGAATAATAAGTAAACACTGAATTTCCTGGTGATCTTCGATTTTAGCTACTTCCTGACACGTCCAATTTATTTCTTCATTTTGCAGAAATCTGCCTTATAACTAGTATATTTTGGTATAATGTAACTGCAATGTATAATCCCTTATTACATAACTCCCAACTTTACCCTTTGAAGGAAAAAAATAAATCCTGCGTTTTCAAATTTTGTCGAATATTTACTTTCGCACAGTGGTTTTGGCGGAGTTCGTCGAGAATGTATGGTGGCCCTTAATACGGTATCGTGATGGTAATGGAGAAAATCGTAGTAGTCATCATTTTATGCATTGGGAGAATATATTCTCATTAAATTTTTTTTTGTGTTCGGCTCGAAACATCTTCGAGTAAAAGATGTTAAAATACATTAATTTAAACGTCGTAAACGAGTTATGCAGGGATTTCATTACTTGATACGTAACGCAGTGGGAGTTTTACTAATGGGAGTTGAACATATCTGCATACGAGATGTACCTTTGCCTACTTACCACGAACTGGGACGGAGGTTCCATCGTTAGCTGAACATTGACTGGGGTCGTAACTTCTATCGGGCTTGGTGCGGGGGAGGAAGTTTCCCCCCTTGCCCGCGGTCCCAAGCAAGACTCTACAATCCCGAACCATGGGACACGAGGCTTATAAAGGCCGGGACTTCCAGTCAGTTTACTTCGTTCTATTTTTCGTACCTCCTGAAAATAAGTTGATCGCAAATTTTTTATTTTTTGCGCAACTTCTTTTATCCCGAAACCATCAATGTTCATCCCAGCGACAATACGCTTCAAAGCTTTCCTTCGAAATTGGCGGTCCTTGTAAATTATTAAATTAGTGTTCCACAAAACTTCCTCCTTTTGATACATTTTCACGAAAGCCATCATCTGAAAAGTGTTCATCTTAAATTGGTTCATCTTGGTGAATGCACGGGCGGCGACCAGCGATAGAGCGACTCGCACGGAACACTCGACTCAACTGGCGACTGGCGGTGACTCGGTCATATGAAGCTGGGAACGGAAAGTACTACTCGACTCCCTTCGGCAAAGTTCGTACACGCTCGTAGCTCGCTGGGTCGAGTTGCAGGAGTTGCTACCACACTTTTCGGTGACGGCGAGTGGAAACACAATAAATTGAATTGACTTTGGTGCGTTATGGGATATGGAAGAACATTCAGGTTCATAACTCTCGGCAGTCCGTCAATCTCCCCAACAGGGAAATAAATATTGTTTTACTCCAAACCAATACTGGAATAGACAACCTAAATATTATACATAGTTCGTTTGGGTTAGGTTCAAAATTTGATAGAAGATAGGTACTTCTCTAAGGTAAATGATCTCCATTGACCATCGAAAAAGAAGTTTGAAGTTTGAATGCCAAAGTATTGTACATAAGATGAATAGAATGGAATATTTTGTATTTGTCTAAAAAATGGCAATGTATAATACTGTATAATACTACTATAATGGTGTATAATACGTTATCATGTACTTTTTTTTTTTGCAAATCACTGAAACCTTAACAATTGGAGGTTGAAATAAATCACCACAAACGAACGAAGAAACGACAGTTGTGTACCCGGCCTTCGTATCGAAACCGCAGAAGGCGATCTCCCGAGAAAGCAAGGCTTGGTTTGGTTTGGTTTGCCTTCCATCGGTATCTGGTTTAGGGTTTAGGCGTTAGAGAATAGGGCGCTTGATGGCTGTCACGGTCCGCCGCCCTCCTCAAGGCCTGGAGCTGTTTTGGGCTCCACTTCATTTTTAATTTTTTTTTTTTAAATCTCAGGAGCCAAATTTGTATATAAGGAAAATGGTACGGAACATCACCCTTGATTGCCGAGTATACCTTGTCTAATTTATGTAAATCTACCTAATAATGTCCACACCTATACCCTATACCAGTGCGTATTCCACAATAGATTTGCTTGTTTTTGTGTGATTAGGTTCTACTGGCTACGTCAACATACTGGCTGGATATATTCGAGTTCTTGAGAACGTAAAGGTCTGATTGGTCAGCATGATTTGACGTCATGGGAGACCCTTGGGCTTCATAAAGAAACGATGAGTGTTCTTGCTTTATAGAGGAAACTTACGCAATGTCAGCTAGATCCTCTGGGAAATATTTATTTTCTGGAAGATATACAACGATACTCAAATGGTCATGTAGGACATTGCTTCACACAATATGAAATATTCAAGCTAAAGTTAGAAAAGTACAATGTACTCAAATAAAAATTTTACTGTATACTTGAAGCCGTGCGATATCAACAAAACAATAAGAAAATTCCCGTTAGTGCGAATGATGTAAGCAGCTCACATCAATCTTACCGACTTTTATGACATATATCCCCACTGCTCTACGTCGCTATGGAGCATATTATGAGAACTGTATGACCAGTTTTTATAGGGGTTGACTTACTATTGTGAACTTCATGTAGGGGACCGGAAAATGGGTCGCTCTCAAATATGCATGTGTATAGGGGAATTGCTCCTCCATCCCTTCAATCCTCAAAGATTTTAGGTTGAAATCAAATCTGAAGAAACTTCTAAAATATTTAAAAAATTGCTGAAAGCTTATTTATTTGGAAATTTTATAGATGAATAATTTCTCACACCTTATTTTATTGGGTATTGGGATTGGGTGTTATATACTTTCGCCTGGTTCTTTTTGGAAGGAAAAAGTAAAAAAAAAAAAAAAGTATGCATCAATACCTATCTATGTGTATATTAAAGATGACACATGTGAATGGGAATATATGGGAAGGCATTTCTAACACTATGCGTGGTACCATGCACACGAGATCCAGCTACGAGGTCTATTATGTCCCCCTAGGAACTCACTAAAGTCAAAATCGACCTTTGCTGACCGAAATGAAGTGCTGACGAGTGCGGAATCGCAATAGTAGCCAACGATTTCGTGCTGGCCTTCGCGTCCGTTTCGCGCGTCTTTCATTTTTTCCCGCACGTTTCTGCTGTCCTTCGCGTCTCTTGTGGCGCCATGTTTATTGTTACTGTCGCCGTAAGTACCCAAGGTTGAGGTCAGCTTTCTTCTTATCGTCGAAATTTATTGATGAATCGGAGGAGGCTGCCAAATGCGCCACTCGAAAAGTGCCAGTAAACAATGTCTGCGTTATTTAAGATTTGTCTTCGGACTTCAGCCAGTCTTGAAAGTTCTGTTTTTGTACATATTTATACAAATTTATACAAAACAATCCTATCTCGTCAAGATCTGAACCGAGGGGGTAACCACTCAAGAGATCCCTTGAGATTACCTGAGATTCCATAAAGATTTCAAAAGATTCCCAACGATATTCATAGAAAGATGAACCCCAAAGGGGTAACCACTCCAAAAAAATTCCAAGATTCCCTGAGATTTCATAAAGATTTCCAATGATTCCCAACGAGATTCCCAACGAGTGGTTAACCCCTCGATCTGAACCTTTTCTAAAAGTAACTGTATAGTTTCATACACCGCAGTTAGTTCGTCTGTAATCTCAAAATAACGTTACAAATGCGTCGAGAATCACTCACGAATGCGTTTCGTCGCCCATGAGGCGTCTGATTTAATTCTGCAGATTTCTTAGGACTTTTGGATGGATCCACTCATTCCCCTACTTAATTCTTCTATGCTTATTGCATCTATATATTCTATAATCAATATAGATCACTTTTTAGTGGGAGTAACGTGATTAACGTGACATGTAATTTAACACTGTAAGTCAGGTGATACAAATGTTATGGATACCCAGCTGTCATATTCATTTTTGCTGATTTGCATTTAGCAATTAGCTCAAGCCTGTAGCACATCGAGCACGTGCTCCCGAAATTACCGGCCAGACAGTGGATTATCGGGGAGATCACATGTTTAGTATCAAGCCCGAACTGGCTTGTCGACCCACAGGGCCCGAAAATAAAAAATACAGTATATAGAAAGGTTTTCGTTATAGAGTGAGATCACTGTGATGATCAGTGATGAATTTAAAATAACAAAAAAAAAAAAAAAAACATTTTTTTTTGTCCCAGTTTTTTTAAATTGCGCTGAAAAACGTTTTGAGTGGGTGTCATTATGAACCCTATAAGAAGATAGGCTATTAGAGTTGCTGAAAGTTTGGTAGCATAGGTCTCTGGCTCCCTCTACCTATATAGTTGTACCTATGACGAAGACTTGAATCGAGTTGGACGTGATGAGACAAAGCAAGCCTTGCTATTGTTAGGCTTCTTGCTTGATTGCTTCCATAGCCGTGGCTTCGTGGAAAAAATTCGGAAAAAAGAAGAGGTAATTTTTAGAGACTGAAAAATCTAAAGCAAATTTGTTGATTCTCTATTTTTACCGAGCAAAAGTGATTTTTAGTGAAATTTTAGGGAAGAAACTTGAAACTCTGGAGGGCTCTTTGTCTTACTGTGCTCTGCCCTGCTCCCTCACCCTGTAAGACTCGTCGGACTTGACTTCCCCCTCATTTCCACTCCTCTTGTACGTTCACTGTCCTCTGTCTCCTTCTGCTGTTGCCTGCCTGAATGTGGGCGAAGGGTCGCGTGGCCGTAGGAGTGAGAAGCAACCATTACATGCAACGGTTCCTCGTGCACGTATAGGTACTGACTGCCTGCACGACTGTTCATCGAATCTTGCCCAAGGTTTTAGGAGATGATGACTTCACCATACTCTCTGTTGCTCAATATTCACCACGTAGACATGTAGGCGCCTATAACCTACCACCTACCTGCTTTAACTTTCAAGGTGTGTGGTCGGTCTAATGGCTAATTTTCGGTATCTATAAGTCTATGTACTCTCAAGTAATTGTTTTTAAAGAACTCCTATCGCCCACCCTCTTGGGGCTCACAGATAAAAAATTCGGGTCAGTATTTCAGTCTGCAGACATGAGAATAATAATTGGAATCCGCCTAAAGGTCTTCAGACCGTATTTCTGAGGGCTGTGGCTGTGGACCCCAGCGAGTATAGATATACGTTACAGTCTCATTCCGCTGCCAGATGCTCCGAGGTGTTAAGTGGTATACATATCCACAATATTTTTACATCCTACTTTCTGTTCCTTTACTCATTAGCTTCGGAACACCCCCCACCTTTAAAAGACCCCCCAGGTCGAACAAAATAAAATTGTTCAAACATCTCTGAAAAGTCCCACAGTCGATTTCCATTCTTGTAGTTCGACGATTTCACCAAAAAGAATGTGTCCCTAGGTTTTTACCCCCCCCCCCCCCCCCCCCTCCGATACAGTGACTACACCATATACCATTATTCACTATTTAGTGTTTTTAAGTAGTAATTTGACTTTTACATGTTGTTGACTAAATTGAGGGTTCTTTTCATCGTGGCCCGGTTCGTATTGGGTGACCATGAGGGAACCATTCATCGCGGCGATGAACCAACTTTTCTCCGAGTTCATCGCTCTGTGTGCCGATTCTGGGTCACTCGTTACTAAACATCGGTTTCGTTCTATAGAAAATGTAGAACTCAGCCCCAAACCCCAAGGTATGGTTTTCGATTGATGAAATTTTTGAAATTCGTCTCATTAGATTCACCATCACATTTACCCTTGGGGTAAAATACTGATATTCCTTCCGCAGCGGTATATAAGTGAAATTAATGCCTTCACTTATACCTATCCGACAGCAATTTGGATAACTGGTGAATGGAAAATATGTAGTGCCAAAACCTGAATATACCCCTCTTACGAATGGCCATGCACGTTTTGAAGTAGAAAGGTACACGTGAATGGAGAAAAACTTTTGCTTTTTCGTCAAACTGACAGAACCCATTTGTCTTTCATGGCGACCGGTGGCTAATGTACCTGAAAACTGGAACCTTGTACCTCGTCAACTATTTGAGTATGAATATTCTATTGTGCAAAATAACAATAGGCACGTCTGGCCACAGCCTCATAATAGTCATAATTCTGTGAAGGGTCGAGGGGTTGTTTGAGAAGATCATTTCCTTGTTTTTCTTTTGTAACTTTTAAACATCGAGGCGACGCTCGTCTGAGCACGTTCTCGTAACAATGTAGAGGGCATTACTCCAGGTCTGACAATTCGAGGGTTGTCCTTATCTCATGACTCATGACATCAAATCACGGTAAAATCATTCGGACCTCCTTGCGTTCATATTGTGGTGAACGGTGAATGAGACTCAGAATTAGCCAGTCCTCATCCCTGTTTTCTGTGATATATTTTTATATTTGTATATTTATGACTTTTATACTCAGATATGTGTAGCTACACCGAAAAATTATTTCCGATTCGATTCGCGGCAGTTGTTCACCATGATTTGACTAATCACTCTTCCAGAACTTGGATTTCTCTCCCCCATAATATGAATCCACCTCATTAGGAGTCCTCGCGCGTTTCGTATTCAGCGCTCCCCACCATTCGTTTCAGTCAATAAACCAGAGAATCCTTTTTAATTCAGTGCACAAATTCAATGCTGCTTATCCATTTGGATTCTTGGTTGATGTGGATTTAGAGCTGTCGACTTATTCTCTTCTATAGCAGGGATTATACCTACTGCGTGGCGCGTCTGTGGATTACTACTTTACAGCTTACAGGCGTTCTCATTTATGCCCAAGACTATACATTGGATTGTGAAGTCTCAACGGTATAGATTAAAACATCAAAAGTAGGAGCTGGCTTCAGACATAACTTAGCGTATCAGTGAAACGTTGTTGACATAGAGACACAACATTTGAAATGACTTTATATTGTAGGAAATGACTAGTGGCACTGTGAGCATAAGATATTCCATACCATGATAAATTGTAGTACCTAGAGAAACTCAAATAGAGTTCTTACTTAATCAAATTTTTTTAACCCCCCCATTAAGAAATGAAATGACATATTATAATGAAAATTAACACCCCACACCGCATCCCTAAACAAATATTTCCGGCAGCCCCCATAGTCCGTTTCATGAAAATAAAATGATAATGGGGAGTAATGGCTGTTACCGCAGAGTTGGATGAAAGGTTGGACAGGTTCCCAAATTTTCAGTGGTTTCTCGTACGCCACTTTATAGGAATCGCAGCTGGCTTCACTCGCCTCGGTCAAAATGAATCTACTAGTATTGTATCTCTGCGGCGCGGCAGTGCGATTTATCTCTCTCATCTACGGTCTCTAGGAATAGTGGAGGTGCCTGGATGTACCATGTACCCGATGTAAGACTGGTTCTGCTTGAGGAGTGCCAGGTCTCTGGAGCTGTGGCTATCGGTAGGGAGACATGACTACGTCACGCAGTACCATTATCGTCGAAGCCTGGAGCCTAGAGTCGTTAGATAGCTCCTAATCGTACGTGTCGTGCACGTCTTCTGCCGTAGGCACGAAACCTTCCTCTTCCTGACTGCGCCGATGGCGCGACGTGCGTCAGGAGCTCTGGTGATGGCAGTTTAGAAAGTTGACGTCAACAGATATGTAAGTTAATCGTCATATGCACTGCGGTCATTCTTGATTCCGCTCCTGCAAGGAATCGTGCGGTTGGTCAGTGCCAAATAAACAAAGAAGTTGGGGATGGTTTTACTCTCTAGTGAGCAGTAAGGCGGTAAATTATTTAATTATTTTCGTACAAAGAACTTTTATTTTGCGATTTTCTGTTGCCTTGATCCTGAGTTTTCCTGAGTCGAAAAAAAGTGGTTCAGCATCAGTGATTTTGATTCATGATCATGAGTACTTATGATCTGATGATTTGGTCACAGCTTAACACGATTGGCTGCTGAAAACAATTCTCTCAGTTTTGAAAAATTAATTTGTAATTATTTTACTACTTAATGCAAATTACAATCCATGCTTTATATCATAATTTATTTTGCTGTTAAAGTCAAAAAGCAGTACAGCAGTATAGGTATTTAAAATTTCAGTTTTGAACGCATGTAATGGATAATTCTAACCCATGAACTGACACTTAGCAGCAAGCCACCAAATCGATTTATTTTGATTTTCGGACTTTTTCACTCTGTAAAAAAATTCTTGCAAGAAATTTCGTAATTCATTTTCTTTTTTCAATTCAAGAACAGCAAGAACACCGTTCATAGCCTTGTCTACCATGCCACGTTCCTGTGCTTACCGGCACGTTCCGCATAAGCTGATTTGCAATTTCTACGAGACGCTTTCGCAGAAAACTCGTGCATGTTACATATTTCACCATCCCCTCAACATTTTAAATCCAGTATATTAAATTGAGATCGGCCGAATTTGCTAATACCCATTGACTTGGCAAAATATTCGGAGCGCTTGCCACAGGTCGCGCGACTCTTTCCTGTGCTTTCATAACATTGACATTAACATCAAGGGCCACTAACCAGAGTTTTTTTTTTTTTTTTCGTAAATGGTTGTTACCATTCTTGGTAGGTATCTCAAAGTTGTTATGATAAAGGGCATCAGTAATAGAAACGTAAGTATCGTGAAAAAATTCAATACTGATATCAGAGATCCCTGACCTAAAAAACAATATTTTTAACGAATTGTTTGTGTGTGTGCGTATATGTGTATATGCATATTCGGAGAGTTTCAGGCTAACATTTTCGCCTAATTCCTATATGGTACATAGATGTAAATGAAACTTGTGCTGAGTTGCTTCGAATAGGGCCACCATTCATTATTGCTGCAATGATTTTGGCAATTTTTTTTGGTCATATTCTTAATAGTCCATGGGGTAGCGATATGTCTGCGAAAATCCCTCTACATATTCCGAGAATACAGATATCCTATGTATAGCTACAATACCAAAACGTGTTACAAATTATTTCAAAATACGAGTATAGTAGTTAGGTTCAATAAAAATTTTACTTGGACCCCCTTATTTGGGCTTTTCCTATATTTTTGTTTTTCTATACATAATATTGTGATAATATGTATATTAGTAATATTATCCATGCACCATGCGCACTTCTTTGCTGCTTACCCGTTGTTTGGCCCTATAAACTCTATTTGCACGAAAGAGGCAGTGCCGCTGTTGGAGAAGACGCGTGCCTCCCTTCCCCCTTCCCCCTTCCCCTCAACATTTTAAATCAAGTGACTGAAATTATTGGCTTCGACCGAATTTGCAACTATTGACTTGGCAAAATATTCGGAGCAGCATGCCACTGGTCGCCCGACCCCTCCCTATAGTGTTTCCTAATGTCCCGGTGATGTTATTGAACTCGGGACTACATCCAAAATGTCAGTGAGGTCTTTACGAGAAAGTTGAGACTTCAGTGAGAAGTTCAGTGAGGAAAAATTCGCAAATCGGAAACAAGATTAATGGCAATATCGCCGCGTACCTATATAAGTACCATGTGCCACACCATTTCTCCACGTCGAGCTGCGCAGGTGAATTTCGAGTATCGTCCCAATGAAATGGAATATTATCATTTGAGTACCTACCGTAAGTTGGTATTACTGGTAGCACTGGAAAATATTGTATCAGTACCTTCAGTGGCTTTCCAGTGAAAATTACAAATAATGCTGACCCAGACCAGACAGCAGACTGGTCTCTCCTGGGTAGACTGTAGAGATGACAGATGACCGTTGCCATTTGTGTCATTCAGCAGTATCCATCCAGCGTTTAGTTTCCATTTCCAATTAAGATTTTGACTCCTGTGATACATTCTTATTCCATGACAAGCGAAGCTATGTGTATACCGACTTTCCTACCGCAATTCTGATTGCCCATTAGACTTGCGTCCAGACAAGAAAGCTCTCTGACGTTCAAACTAAGAAATGGTAAGTTACATGATTGGTTCCCGCTACATACAATACCTGTTTTTAATTGCTTGTAGTTTGTGCACGGACGGGTTACTTCCTACTTGATAGATTGGATACCCGATCCTCTTTGGACATTGTAAAGTCTGATGTCTGATGTCTGGTCTACTATTCATGTATTTATAGGTGTTTATTTCTGTGTCACCTTAATATTGGCAATTATTGTATAATCACTATTCACTAACACTCGGACAGATGTCCGATGTTTACTCTAGAGAGCATTGTTCCGAATAGTGTGTACAGAGTGCCAACGTGCGACCTACGCCCTACCTTCCTAAAGTAAACATAGGTGCGGACGTATGTCCATGTGGCTTATTCGACACTTCTATTTATTTATTTTTTAATACATTTTGTTGACCTTGTCCCGCCCAGAGAAGGTGGGACTAAAGTACAAAACGCCTGGTTTTCCTGTAAAATTACAAACTGAGGACTTCTAAACTATAAAAAACATTTTTAAGAAAATGCGATTTTAGCAATTTTTTAAAGATTGGGAAACTTTTCTCGTTTGATTTCAACCGGGAGAGCGTTGTATAGACGAACACTTAAAATCGGAGGACTGTTCGATAGATTTGCTTTGTTTCCCGAAATGTCTTCACTCTCTGAAATAATAAATAGGTTATAGATAGCGTTTTTATTCTAGTTTCACGGAATCAGATAAAAATGATGAGGCCCTTTACCTCGGTCACTCCAGATGTTCTTCTCCCCTCTTTGAATGTTCTTCAACCTTTGACCGATCTGCCAACTGTGACATCGCGCTGATCGTTGCTTACGCCATTCACGTAATCTGGTTTTTGGAATTTCTGATTTGCCAGTATAGTCACTTATGTAACTTCTGGGCGTTCACCTGGAGAGCGTAAGCTTAGCAGGGCCTCTGACGGGTTCAGTGACCCCAGTCCATGGGTTTTGGGCCCTCAGGGTCGTTGAACTGTTTGAACTGGCGTTTTCGCAAGGAGCTGATTGCATGGTCTTTCACTACGCGAGGTCCCACCGCTTTTGTCCGAGGCCCGTGCCATTGTATGCCTGGCCCAGGTTCGCTCCCATACATGGAGTCTAAATTGGCAGCGGTAAGTAGGCGCGTGTTGGACACGTGTTCGCTGGACATAGGGGTTGTGAGATAAAGGGGAAGAATTGCCTGAATTTCAAACATAGGGAAAAACCGAGGGGGTAACCACTCCAGAGATTCCTTGAGATTCCCTGAGATTCCATAAAGATTTCCAACGATATTCGTAGAAAAATGAACTCTGAAGGGGTAACCACTCCAAAAAATTCCAAGATTCCCTGAGATTTCATAAAGATTTCCATTGATTCCCAAAGAGATTCCCAACGAGTGGTTAACCCCTCGGGAAAAACCTTGCAATACCCAATATTGAGCCCGTAATGAGGTGAGCGAAAAGACAGGGTTCAAATATGGCCGTGGAAGACGAAATCCTTGTTGGCAGATTTTAGGTAGACTTCGAAATACCTATACTATACCGTGCGATGGTTACACGCGACTCCCGAAAAATTCTTTGGTAGTTTTTTATATTTATCCATTCTTTTTGTGTATAAGGATTGTCAAAAAACCTTCACTTGAAGATGATTTTCGTCAAACCAATTCTTACTCTAGACTCTAGAACTCTAGAGTGTAGGGTATACGTTATGAAAAGGGGTTAGTGATCAGCAGTGTACTGTTAAAGAAAAGATTTCAAAGATCTCCCTACCTAATTGCGAAGTTTCAGAAGTTCAGAGTCATTCGTGCAATATTTATTATTCGTATGTTATAAATTTTCATAACAAAATCAAGTTCTGGTATGGGCAAATAAGTCCATTATGCAGAGAGTACGCTGCCGGTTAGAAAGACATCGACCTGCAGTATGTATATCTGTAAATAATGCAAGGGGGACCGACGGCCACCCATACTAAACGGAGGCATTGCCCTGTCATCAGCAGAAGGATACAGGAAGTTTTGCAAAAAAAGTGGGGGGTGGCTGGATGTAGTAGACAAGTCAGGTCTCTGCCCTTTAAGCAAAGAGATCCTCATGCTAATTTATGCTAACCAATGCCAAAGAATGGCGGGAGAGTTAGATCACAGTGGAAATTTGGGTTGTTGGCAGATTCATTAATGGAGTTCTCTGTCCCTTCCTGTAAGGTCAGTGCACCCATCGTAACGTGTACATATTGTATCTTTACTTCATTAAGGCTTAGTGTTTCAAGATGCCTAGGACCTCGCTGGGGCCGTAAACGGACGATAAGAAGAAGAGTATCAACATCTTTTAGATTCTGATTTTCCTGATTTTTGGAAGAGAACACAAACACAAACAAAATATTTTGAAAACTTGTGAGGGCTGCTGACCCGTAATCTAACTGATGCCTGATGGTAACCTTACAACCGACTTATGCAAAGTAACTTTTGTATGCTGTCTTCTAGTATCAGGTACACTTATCATATAGGTACATTATCTTGCTGTTTCACAGTCATTAACGGAGTGAACTTTTCTTTGTCGTGTTCAGGGTTTACAAATATTTCCTACATAAGGATGGATATTCTCATTTTTATGCATGGATGCATTTCAGCAACCAGAATAATTGCAGTGCACGAAGTGGACTTGCTCAGAGTGAAAAAAACTACTGCGAGAGCCTTGCGTGACTTGTCATTTATGGTAAGTACTTAGATGTACAAATAAATGCTCTGTCGTGAAGACTAAGGAAGAGACCAGATATGCTCTGCTCCTGCATATGCGGCGAAGTGACTTTAGCGTCATTTCTAACTTTAATGGATAAGTTGGCCTATGGTATGATCCAGTCTTCAATGAATTGGAAACAAAATTCAGACTTCCGCTGCTGTTACTGAACCTGTGAGATCCAAAATCTCCTTCAGTTGAGAATATCTTATTGACGCTAGTTCTTCACACACCTGTCGCCTTGGGGAAACAATAATTTTTGAAGGAACTCCGAGTTGGAAGAATCGTTCATAAGCTAGTAGAAGGTAATTGGGAATCAGATGATATGAAGAGATAGGAGAGGGTTTGTTCAGTTCTTAAAGGAGCGGCTGGCACTGGTCTGTGGAAAGTTGTACGTCTACGCGTCACCTCACAGACCCCTCAGACCAGTTCTAGTCACCAGTCACCACAGAAACCTGGTCGCCCAAGGCAAAGACACATCTTTCCAGAGCGGTGGCACACCCAAGAGACCAAGCTATCGGTTTCCGCAACCACAATTCCACAAGTATACCACCTGCTTACTATACGCAGCGTGCCATCATTTATGAACAACTGGCTCTCTCGAACTGTCTTGCATAGTTCGACATTTATACCTGTTTCAGTAATGTCCTATAATGTGACAAGAGAATTTGTAGTGCGAAAGATCAAGACCAGACTTAGTGTGATAGCAAAGGTGGAGGTGCAATTATTAGAAAGGAGCACTCTATAGAACTCTAGACTCTACGCTAGACTCTAGAGATTCATCCCTTCTTACGGTTTTCACCGCCAGAAAAGGTTATCGAGAGGTTCCGGATTCGGATCTTCTTTTACAATGTGTTGCCCTCCTCCTATGAGTTTGAGTGACAGGGTCCTCCTCAAGACCTTTTCTTCGGTCATAGACTTCTCACTGGATCCGTCTACCATTTTGATGACATCACACGATCGTTTGCCGCCAGTTTTACACTATGCTCTACGCGATAGTGTATAGCTTTATACGATTGCATAGCTCTATTTGAACGTGACGACTGAATTACCTTCCTTTATCAGTTCCGTTTCTAACTCAGTGAGTGCTGTTTTACTGAGAGCAGGAATGAGAATACTCCACAAGCACTGACGCCTCTTTTGCTTCAGTGGATGATAATTACGGTTCTCGATGAAGAGGACCTGAGTGGATGTCGAAAACATGGCGGTGGACTCATGTCAGATTGTTAGGGACCTCTTGGCCTCACCTTCAAGTTGAAGAAGATTGCCTCTCGCTGGCTCACAGCCCCTTATGTTCATCACCATCCGCAACATCCGACAACGAAATCGCAAGAGGTATCTCTCATCTCTCTGCCAACTCACCGAGTCATCGCTCTTCAGGGTTCACTGGACTTGCTGATGGAGATTCACCATACTGCTACTATTTGTGTTTCCAAGCAAAAACTAGGAGGGAGGTACTTTTTGCACACTAGCCTAGGTAGGTAAGTGGTTTCCAGAAGCCTTAATGGGAGTCGCAGCCAAACTTGTTGGTCAGCAGCAGCGTAGACAACGTCACCTCCTAAATGTGTCCTATACCGTGGAATAACTTAAACGAATGGACCTTGTTATTCTCCCACCCCCCTTAGATTTTCCAGTCCTGAAGACATGAAAGGAGATATAATTTATCTCCTTCACCATCACGCATCCGCACTCAAGTACCTGTATTAATGCCACTGAGCTGGAATTATCTACACTTCCATTGTTGCTTGTTACACTATAGCGTGTGGCTTGGCTCGCCGTGTTAATTTCGGACTATTTGACCTCTTTGTACTTAGAGCAGAGTAGAAAGTGGATACATGGTACCTTATACTGAAAGGGTGTGTCATGAGTCATCATGACTCATGATCTGATTGTCAGGAAACAGGACGATGGAGACACCGTGCATTTATACTAGTGAGCATGTAGCAGTGTCTCCAGAACTTAGGTACACTTCACCGGTCACTCCTCGTGCTCCTTATCTGGTTGTGCCAGAGGGGCACGCCTATAATGGATAATAGCCACCGTGCATCGTGTGTGTCGCACTCTCCGCTCGGGTAGGAAGACAGAGAAAGGTTCAGTTCTACCTGAAATCCCTTTCGTATCCATTGTAAAGCTACCACGACGATAAATAGGATCCATAAAAAAATATTTTTCAAGCATCCAATTTTCCTTTCTTTTAATAGTTGCACCATTGACTAATTTTCGGTAGCACAATTTTTCCTGTATCGTAGATAGGTCGCAGTCGGAACATTTTAACTGTTTTTTCATGCAAATCACCTTGTTCGAATTTAAATAAGAACGAATTTAAATAAGGTCTGTGAGGGTACAGGTAGGCGGTCCATAAGTGATATCCTACAGGGATAGGTACACGGCGATTCAGGTACATGTTGCCTTCGTTAATAATACTTAATTATTATTTATCGAATTAATTGGTACATGTTTGGAGGAATAGGAAACGCTATGTAGGCGGTTAAGAGCAGGTTTCGTTCACTGGCACTGATTGGGACACCTTTCCCTTCAAAATTAAAGGAGAAGTAGGTGCATGGATGGAAATATATGAGGAAGTTGGAGCTGGAATCGGCTAATCCACAGTACAGATTATCCTGATTGAAGTAACACCAAATCAGTGATGATTTCAGCATTATCACATTAATTGAATCCATAGCTTATACTTAACTTACTTAATGCCTCCCATGTCTTCCAAATTACTACCTTCCAAGACACGGAATGTGGGGGGAAGTTTTGTGATAATGTTAGCTGTGGAGATTTTGAAACAAAGCTCAACTTCAGCTTGCTACTCTTCCACCATCAAGTCACCGCTGATGCCAGGTCCAGGATCCAGCTCGCCTGGGGAATCGTGCCATCCTGGATACCTTCTCTTACCTACTTATATTTCCCTACGAAAACATTAACGTATTATTGTAATAATAATAACTATTTTTTTATTGCAGGAACCTTCAAGAATTGGATGCAAGTAAAAACATCTCTACTGCACCGCAGCCATCAGGAGAAGTTAAGTACAGATAATTTTCAGCTGCTGTAAAAATGTAATAATTTCAGTGTGTTTGCGAAAGTCAGATATCCACTCAGTAGTCAGTAGCTTTGAATCTCAGACATACCACGTAAAATTTTGTGTAACGCTTTGTTGACCTTGTCCCAAAAAGTAAAAAGTATAAAACTCCTGGTTTTCCAGTTAAATTACAAATTACTATAAAAATTTGTTTCAAATAAATAAAAATTCAAATAAATAAATACATACATAACGTATACCTTATCTAGTCCTCTACTCACTGGATATGTGTAGCTACGTATATTTACGAGTTGTTACCTTCCGAATTTAGATACCTACTGTGGAGCAAATCATCATTATCCTATTCAACATCCATGGTACGTTAGTTCTCTGGAATAGGACTCAATTATAAACTTGTGTGTACTGTGACTCTTGGCACCATAGTCGAATTTTTTGCGTCTCGTACCGCACCTCATACGGTTGGATGACATCAGCTGGTGTCAGGTGTTGGTTGATGGTAATATCCAAGACCTATAAATTCTGGAGTTACAATCATTTGAATGTGAAGTACGGATTCGTGATGACGTCACAACAATATTCCGACCTATCAGTTCGCGTTTTTTGCTCCGATTAATCAGCGTGATTTAACGTCATCGTTAGAACTTACTTCATATTCAAACAGCACAACCTCAGAAATTTATAGATCCTCCATATAGTACCTGCCTACGTAGATATAGTAAATGAAAATCAATTATGGTGGTGATGGCCATGTTTTAAGTAGCATAAGTTCCAAATGCAAATCAAAGTGGTTGCATATACCTACGGTTATTGAGAGGCACAGCCTTGTTTGCCTTCACCTGGCCGGCAGAAGCTAAAGCTTCTATCTTCTATCCTATTGTAGATTGTAGTTCGTATTCGTAGTTCTTGTGATCGAAGCACTGTGTCTTCTTCTTTTTCCCTTCAGACTCCCTGTTTACGTGCTGTGAGACCCTTAGTTTTTTTCCTAATTTTATATTTTACTTCCCATGAAACTGTGGAGTTACTTTACCCTGTATTTAGTTTTCCCATTAATCTTAGTGTTTGATTACACTCTCTCACTCCCTCTGTACCTATGATGTGATGAAATCAGAATTTAGCCGCTTTTTGAGATTAAAAAGATATACAAAACAAAGATTAAAAAACGTCATAAATTCTAGATTTATATAGGAGACCGGCAATACCTACCTATCGTTGTAGGCTGTACCTTTCACGGAGACTGGGAATCTTGCGAAGGCCATACCTAGTGCCTGTAATTCACCAATCGGTAATTTCATTCTTGTACTTACTACACAGCTTCTGTACCTACTTTTGGACTCACAGCACTGTTGTTTGCCTTGGCCTGGCCACTAAGCTTTTCTTGGCTGTGACGAACTGATACCTACTTTGCTATACTACTTAGTACCTACTTATTCGTAACGTTAAGGCACAGCGGAGGATAGCATTAATTCTGGCACCGCGGAATGTTTTTGCTTTTCGTTCCCGGGAAAAGTGTAAAAACGTCTAATTTAATTCAAAAATTTTCATACAAAAACCTATATCTATACGGAAGAGTGTGCAGAGTTGAAGATTGCCCATAGCCATGGAAATTAAAAAGTACAATAGTAACCATCTATATACCTACATCTTTTAATCACCTTGATGTTATAAATGGCATATGAGCATTATTACAGCTCGCATTGACCATTAAATGTGATAAATACCTCTCCTCGTAGCTCAATACCGGTTCTAGTTCACCTTTGTAGAAACGCCGTACATTAAAACTAACGAACTGCTAGTGTTGTTGAGGCATCTTGTCAATTGCTGGAGGAACTGATTCCATCAGCTTGGAGGGATAGTGCCACTACTGCAGTCCGCACTCAGACTTGACCGACTCGGTTGGTGGTTCTGGTAGCCTGCTTTGGTTGTTTCTTTAGTTGTTGGCTACCTATCACCTACCTGCTTGTTCTGGTGCCCACGAATAGCCAACACTTACTTTGACTGCCATTTGATCATTTTCTAGACCAGTCCAGAACAAATCGCTCTCTCAGAATAGTATTTAGTTCTGATGTTGGGTTGGTACCTCCTATAATAAGGCATAAAATACCTTCTATAGTATAAGTGTATCCACTATCCAGGCCCGTATCCAGAAAAATGTCTTGGGGGGGGGGGGGGGGTTGAGGTCA